>JASDQU010438659.1:22431-40651 GCA_032191745.1 Picea mariana
AGTGGACCTCACCCTAACATGGCATGAATCAATTGCATCAAAACCCCTCCACCCAAAAACCACTTACCACTTACCACCCTTCTAACATATAGTCGTCGTTTCATGATGTCACCCCCCACTACCTTTCTCCTACAGGTCTTGTATCATAACTCTGTCATTTCATCCCACCTGGTCATCCATCACAAGTCACCTCATGCTTTCTATTCTCTTATTAGAAACCCCCACGTCACCCTGTCGCACCCATCACCTGTTCTTCACCTTCCATATCACACTTCAAATGATCTATTGGCCATTTACTACTAGCTAACATATCCGTTATCCTACTGACATGTCCCCCGCGCCCAACGAATACCTGTTCACTCAAAACTAGCCCCTGTTCTGCCATTTTCACATTGTTCACTCTCTTCGCACACCATACAACTCTTTTACCCTCACTGATCCAATCATGGACCCAACCATAGCCATTACCTGCTAACATTTTTGTTTCAATTGCAAGTACCATTGAAAGGGATGGTGCCAAAGTCTAAAAAAGAAGAGGTCGAGGAAACTCTATTCCTCCCACCTCCTGTCGACCTTAACCCGATCCCATTAGCCGACAAGGATTATCTAATCTCATAGACCAGGTGGGAATTTGATTCTGCAGACTTGCAGTCATGGTTTAAAGACACTTTCCTAGATCAAAGTGATGAGATTGGGCTCTAGGAGTCCAATTTTCCTCTATATATCTTTCCCCGAGTCCATTATTTCCCTGAATTCACCCTCAAATGTCAAGCTCATTACCTCCCCGACCAGAGAGACTTAGTTTCTTCGTATGGAGAAAATATTTTCTTTATCACACCAGAGGCCATTGATCAGATGATGCAGATATCTAGAGCTGAATCTACCTCCCCTTTCAACATTGAAATCCTGACAGAGTTATACCAGAATCTCTCTTTTCCTCAAAGAGCCCATATCTTTGATCTTTTCCTCCCATGGGATGCTCAGCTCCCTAAGAAAAATCCCCTGTATCATTCCTCCCTCTTCTCAGAAAAGGGAAACCAAGTGATTTCATCCCTTTGTTATCTACTTGGCAATTATTCAGACGAATGGGTAGATGAACCTATATTGGGGTTCCTATCCATTTTCTCTGCTGAGGAAAAGGCCACCATCTAGTTTGACTACAGCACTTTTCTGGCAGAGAACATCCAATATCAACTTTCTAAATTCACCTCAGAGGGCATGTTCCGGTATTCCTCAATACTGGCTTACATGTTCACCTTCTTTCAAGCAGAAAGGTTCTCCTTCCTGATGCAGAAAATGGACAAGGACGACAGATCACAGGCAGTAACATCTTGGACTTCGCTGCTCAGAAGGAACTCCACAAAGTTCAGCTTCAAACAGTTCATCGAGCAGTTTTACCATCCACTGGTGAGCATGCTCAGTGAGAGGCCAGAGTGAAGAATAAATGAAGAGATCTAGAGAATCTTACACCTCTCATACCTCGCAAAGACAAGAGATTGGTACCTATATCAAAATCACATAGAAATCAGAGTATACGAGTGCGAATTAGCTTCATACAAGTTGCCCAAGTATTTTCCTATGAGGATATTTTCCCTGGAATATATACGTAAAATGATAAATTCAGATTATATACACTTTGTGTCTCTGAAGAAGAAACATCAGCTGAGGATTAAGGGGCAGATAGGATCTTTTATCTACAATATTCGAACTGTCAGGGAAGATGTAGATAAACTTTTGAGGGAAATGAAGTTTGAAACAAGTTTTTTGTGGCATTACTATCTGTATGGGATCATCTCAGAGATGAGAGTGAAGAATAAAAACATCTTGTATGTTCATACACCCAAGCCCGAGATAGAAAATTTTGTGAATCAAATGGAGTGGGAGGTGAACACTATGGAAGAGGTAGAAGAACAGTCTCCTTCAGTTATTATCTCACAAACAACCACACCACAGGTACCAAAGGAGAAAAGACCCAGAAAGGACACTTCCCCTTCAGTCACAGAAGTCTCGGCTCGGGATTTTCAGATACACACCAAAAGGCCAAAAGTCGATCATACAAATGACACAACTGATGAAAAGGAAACCCAGTCCACTACAATTATGAAAAGTGATCATTCACCTCTTATCTCAAGCAACCAGCAGATCATGTCTACCTCTTCATCCAAGAAGTAGACTGACACTTCACTAGTCGACCAACTGAATAAAGGAGGTGCAAAATTGAGTATTTTTGAGAAATACAATATGATCAAGAAGAAGAATCATATGTTGACTAGCAACACCTATGCTCAATTTTGGAAGAAAACATCCACGACACAGCATAGACTATTATCAGCTTCTGATACAGAGAAAGGCAGAATGCACATGGCCTTTTTGCAGGCACAAGTGCCCAATCCAAAAGCAATAACTGATTACAAAAGGGAAACGTTTGAGTTCAACACCAGAGATGTACACCCAATTGATCAGATGGATCTACACAGGCAAACAGGAGAAATAGTTTTTTCTACATTGGCAAATGATTCTACTTCTGCTGCTAATTTATAGGTTTCTCTAAACAATGTTCAGACTCAGTTAAAATTGGAGAAGATATCATCTTTTGCAAAGGACAACATAATTAAGTCCTTAGAAGAATTGGTGCTCAAGATTGGGTATGATCCCTCTAAAGTGAAAGAAGATGGGGATATGCTCAAGAAAAAGAATGCTGACATAGCATCTCTGAGGAAACAACTAAAACTGACACCTATAGAAGATGCACAGAAAAAGGAGATAGTTGAAACAGAAGGTGAAAAGAATGAGATGCTCAAATTGATCATGGAGCATAATGAACAGTTAAGAGAGATGCAAGTAGAGATGGAGAGGTTGGTAAAAGAGAAGGAACATGAAAAACCTATGGAATTCATTCCACTGAGTGCAATTCCCCTCACTGGAGTTATCACAACAACCATAGCAACAACTACCATGGTAGAAATTCCATCAGCCACCTCGCTGACCGCTCTAGAAAATACTGTGGAGTTAGCAAAAGTCATGGAGGAGATGAACCTACAAGAAACGGAAATCAACAGACTGAAAAAGGAGGTTGAGAGCCTTTAGGAGCTCAATTCTTCTTACCAGACAAGATACAACATGGAGAAGAAAACATTAGAAAATCTCAAATGGGAATTGCAGTAGCTACAAAAGCAAACATTGGCAAGCAAAACACTTGCTGAAGAAAAGGAGAATATTTGGATGGATATCTCCAAATCCATAAACGAAATCTGGCCTATAGTACAAATTATATTTGAGAAAAATGAACCGGTGTTAAGGAGCAGGTAGGCTATTGACAAAATAATAGGAGAGTTGGGAGAAATGCCCACTGAAGCCAATGAAATCATTAGATTCTTGAACTCAAAGAATAGAGAAGAACTAAAAAACCTGAAGATCGAAGACAGGATAGAAACCATCCTCGAAGTCAAGAGAGTACTGACCAAAAGAGGATTGATGTTGCAGTTGGAGGAGAAAGTCCAGAACATGGACATTTTAGTTCAAAGGTTCTTCAGCAAGATCGAGGCTTTGTAGAAGAAAGGTCTTCTTGGTTTACTGGTACTAAATGAAAAGTTGATGACTCTTCCCGATTACAAACAGAAGATGGCCACAGTGGCCAAATACAGTTCCAAGTTTTCGGGAATACAGGGTAGTATAAAAAGCAAGGCATTCTTAGAAATTTTGTAGCTAGACCTCAGCATACAACATGAGATCAAGTATCTTTTCATCGTCAAACTGACTTTTTCCAAGTACACAGAAATGGATGAAATATACCGGAGACTACTCAGAGTCACCATTTCCAGTCAGCTAAGATGGGAAGAGCTGTGCAATTTGATCGAGTAGGAGATGAGGTGTCCAAGTTGAGTCATCACACAGATAATTTAAATTCATGTGGGTGACTCACCAATGGCCTTCCCCAGAATCAACATGAAGAATTCGATACATCATCGACAGTTCCTAAATTTTTGTATCATGTTAGCTAGTTAGTTAGATTCAAAATCTGCCACATCCTGATCTTTAAAGACAGGGTTGTTTGTAATTTTGATTATAAATACTTCAAACTTTGAAGTACTAAGGATTGATCTTTACGCCCTAGCAAGTTGTAAGCACTGTAATTTTTATCAAGAGATCTTCCAGTAATACAAAGAGATGTTTCACAGGGTTCCTGTGTGTTAACTGTTGGTGAAGTTTTTCTTTTTATTCGTTGAATGTTTATCTTTCTTAGTTATCATCTTGTTTTCTGATCTGATCATTTAAAGGGAGTTAAAGTGCAGAATTTACTTTTGTGTACTCTGTTCCTGATATTTTAAATATCTAAATATTTATCTTTTGATGTTAGAATAAATAAATTCTTAATTTCTTCTTTATTTTAATTGACAATCTTGCCTTTTCTACTATCCATCACTTTATTCCTAAAGAATCCAATAGTTTCATTATCCTACCCTGTGAAGAGAATCTTTATATATGTTCTCTGATCTCTATCCTTATAAAATAGACCCCATAGCCCAATGGAGGCATAAACCCTATTTCAACCAACTTACAAAAACAAACGACCCAATCTCATTTAATCTAACTAGCCTAATATCTGAAAACTAAAACAAAGTTAAATCTTACAGAGAGATCCCTCTTTGAAACTGGTAGGGCTAGATCTCAGTTTCGAAGTGGTTGGATAAAATTGCCTCTAGTAAATTTCTTCTGCCCCCGACAACCTCTGGAAATTTACAGAGCGTTAACATAGTGGCGACCATACTGGGGAAAGAACAATCTTTCAATCCTATGATTTCTTTTCCCTAGACAAAGAAAACCTTATTTCTAAACAAGTCATAAAATCCAAACATATAAAGACATAATGTTCGAAGGTTGTTAAAGTTTGTATATAATTAGTTTAATATTCTCTTATAAAGAAAAACAATATAAAAATTAGAATTTTGGCTCCCAAAAGAGTTTTTACCAGATCTCATCCAGACCCAGAACCTGTAATAGTAATAGACAATCCCGAAAAATTATTCAGGAAGAAAAACACTGCAGAGGTTTCCAGGAGTCACAATCCACTTCTGAGGTCCCCTTCTCTCCCAGAGAAGTTATTTTCTCTTCAAGATCTCGAGTTTGATATATCTTTTTAGCAAAGCCTTTTCAGGACAAAATCTGATAGTTTTTTCAGTGAAACAGTTTTATATCAAACCGTCTTTTAGCCCAGGACCCCTGAAATACTCTCTCCCAGAGCTGAATTTGATCAACGTTTTCGCCCCGAATCTAATAAGCTTGAAGACCTAGTTGTGAATATTGGTCAAGCCTTAGACAAAATTCACCTTCATCCGTCAGTCGATCTCCCTGCTTTGACTGTTGCTGAAATTTATGTTAAATTCAAACCAGGTCACTCCATTTCTCTCATCCCTTCATCTTCTACAACTTCAGTCACTACCTCTCCTGTCGCACAGGTTGTTGTTCAGCCTCCTCCACCAATCATGGTAGTGAGATATGACCCATTGGTGTTGGTTGCCTCTTTACATGACATGCCTCAAGATTATTAAACTAGACTCCCTCGGTTTGATAGTACCGGTGCCCTAAATGCACAACAACATATTGACAAAATGAACGATTATTTTGATTTATAGGAAGTGGATGAAGTTGATGTGAAGATGAGACTATTTGCACAGAGTTTGGTTGGAGATGTAAAAATTGGTTCAATGCCTTACCTGTTTCTACCATAATTGACATTGAAGTTTTTCATCGATATTTACTTGACAGGTGGGAGGTGAAGAAAAATTATTTCCAGATCCTGTCAGAATATGAGAACATTAGACAGAACCAAGGAGAGACAGTGCAATATTATTGCACTCATTTCAACAATCTGTATAATGCAATTCCAACTGATATCAAGAAACCACAAGGTTTGGCATTAATAAAATTTCATGATGGATTTGATGCAGATATGTCTTATCATCTAAGAGAGAAAAATGTTTCAACTCTGAAAGACATGCAGAAAATTTTCGTCAGTGTAGAAGCAAATCTTTTGGCCAGAAGGGCCAGGAAGAAAACAGAAAGGAGAGTCATTATCAAAAAAGATCCTTATACTTCCTCATTAGATACCAAAATAGATTCTCTATCTAGAGCTATGGAGAAAATGATGGAGAGACTCACTGTAACTGATAGAAAACCACCTAGGGAGAACCAAGTTACTCCTCAAATTAGAAACCCAAATCATGCAAAGAGATCCTAGAGATCAAAGAGAGCAGAGGGGGCCTGATCAGTAGATCAGACCTCCCCTCCAGGAGAATTACGTCGATGATGGGGAGGAGGCAATCGAGGAGTTTGACGACAATCATATAAACCTAATGGGTGATCATGATCACGATCATGAATCCATTTTCCTCACCCAGGAAGAGCACGAGAAGTTCCTCCTTTCAAAAATGGAGGTAAATGAGGAAGTTGAGGAATCAGAACAACGGGCCTTTGAGAATGCTATAATGGAGGTTCATAGGCAGTATAACCTAAGGAGCAAGAAGACAAACAAGAACTCTCTGAAGAAGGCTGCTGAAACCAAGAAAGCCCCAGAAAACCTTCCCAAGAAAGTCCCTGAGAGAAACAAGGTTGGACCTCATACACAAAAAACTCCAAAAATACTACAAAGAGAAACTCAGACTGAAATTTCATCAATCATTCAACCAAGTTCACCCAGCCACAGAATTCTGACAGATAAACCATAAGTACAGACCTTAAGCAGACTGTCCATTGCATTCATCCTTGAAGGGGAACTAGCTAAATTAAAAATTCCCATTCCCCCATCCGAACTAATGAACAAGAACGCTTATAGGTCTCAGGTGATTAAAACTTTAAGAATCTAACCTGAGATAGGTACTAAGGCTTTGAATGTTGGATCGGTAAATCACTCAGACACAACAAATCTTGTTGATGATCGACCAGAGCTCCTGTTTGGTCCTGAAGTTGATGGTCAAACTGATAATGGTGACATAGCCCCTTTTCACATCAGCCTAAACATTCATGATCTGATGTTACACAATGTTATGCTGGATTCGGGTGCTTCTCACAACCTTATGCCCAAATTCATGATGGAAAAGTTGGGGCTTGAGGTCACCAGACCCTACAAATATTTCCATTCTTTCAATTCCAGCAAGGTTAAATGTATAGGCCTGATCAAAGACTTATGCATTACATTAGATCAAATCCCAGCAAAGAGTATGGTAATGGATATAGTAGTTGCAGATATTCCCCCAAAATAAGGTATGTTATTGTCAAGATCATGGGGGGCTAAGATGAAAGGAACCCCACAGCTAGATATATCCTATGCCACCATCCCAGTATTCAAATAGCAGAGGAGACTGTATAGAGAAACCTTTATGAAGTATATGGTCAGTAGTCAGGAAAAGCCGCATAACTATCCATTGTACTCTACACACTCTGATCTAGACTCTTTCATTCTATACAATTATGGTGATGTGGAAGAACAAATTGCTTAGATGGAAGATGATACACATAATTCGTAAGAAAGTAAAGAAATCATTGAGGCAAGAAGGGTGGAAACGGTAGAGAGGGAGTAACTGCCAGCAGATTTTTTGAGCATGGATTTCGATGGTGTTGTGAGTAAATAAGGAGCTGGAGTTTGGTTTCATAATCACAGATCAAGGTATTTCGAGAGTCATTCTTACAAACTGAATTTCCAATGCACTAAAAATGTAGTTGAGTACAAGGCTCTGATGCTTAGTCTGAAACTACTAAAGAAAGTTGGTGCCAAACAAATCATGGTAAGGGGTGATTCTGAACTGATTATCAAGAAAATCAAAGGTGAGTATGCAGCTAAACACCCTAGATTTAGGGCTTATAGGAATGTTTTTTTGGATTCTCTTCAGCACTTTACTGAAATCGACTTGCAAGTAATGCCTAGAGGACAAAACATACTAGCAGACGGGCTGGCTACGTCGGCAGCTACCTGTAAAATTCCTTTTCATCCCATGTGCAAGTACATAGTGGAGGTGAAGTGCAAACCAACCATTCCTGACAACATCATATACTGGCAGGTATTTGGAAATGACGATCAAATTGAAGACTTCCTACAGTGTAAGAATGATTTCGAATGTAAAAACATAGATTTAGAAAATGATGACAAGATTGTAAATAAATCTATTTCTGAAAGTGGTAGTGTAAATAACGTAGATTCCAAAAATTTCAATGAAAGTAAAGTAGATGCAGAAGAATTTAATGAAAATGAGATAGATTATGGTATTCTACAGTTGAAAAGTAATGTGTTACCCAGAGGTCTAGTTCCACTAGAAGACTTGTTCTATTTTAACGATGTAGCCAAAAAACCAAAAATTGAAGTTACCAATAAAGAGGTCAAAGAATGAAACATAGTAACAGAAGAAAAACCCAAGATGATAAAACTCTCCAAATATCTACCCCCTGAGGAAAAAATACAAGTACATTGAACATTTTAAGGAATATGTGGATGTTTTTGTCTGGGGTTATGAAGACTTAAAATCCTACAATACAAGTATCATACAACATCAGATTCCTATAAAATAAGAACACAAACCTTTTAGACAGAAACTTAGGAGAATAAATCCCAAGTTACTTCCCTTGATAGAGAAACAAATCAAAAAGATGTATGATAAAAAAATCACAGTCCCCTTGAGATTTTCCAAATGGGTTTCTAACCTAGCTCTTACTAGGAAGAAAACTGGCGAGATAAGACTTTGCATAGATTTCAGAAATCTAAACAAAGTCTCTCTCAAAGACAATTACCCTTTTCCCAAAATGGACCACATTTTACAAAAAGTGGTTGGGTCCAGTAGGATCTCCTTACTAGATGGTTTGTCGGGCTACAACCAAGTCCTTTTCCACCTAGAAGATCAAGAGAAAACAACATTCACTACACCTTGGGGAACCTTCATGTATGTGAAGATGCCTTTTGGTTTGATGAATGATGGTGCCACTTTCCATAGAGAAATGGATATTGCTTTTGTGGATGAGCTTGGGATATTTATAGTCATTTATCTGGATGATGTGACAGTTTACTCCCAATCTAAAGAGGAACACTTGCTGCACCTCAGACATGTGTTTGAGAAGTGCAGAAAATTTGGGATTTCTTTGAATCCTAAGAAAAGAATTTTCGGGTTAGAAGAAGGCAAACTGTTGGGACACATAATCCTTAAGGATGGAATCCAAATAGATTCCAGCAGAATAGAGGCCATCCAAAAAATGGAACACCCTAGGAATATTAAAGAGCTACAATCTTTCATTGGAAAAATAAACTTCCTAAGAAGATTCATACCCAACTTGGCTGAGCTTCTTAGGAACATCACCAATATGTTGAAAAATGACACAAAAGTAAAATGAGATATTGAATCCAAGCAGTCTTTTGAACAAGTTAAGCATGCACTCACACAAGCTCCAGTGTTGATTAGTCTAGACTTTACCAAAGATTTTTACCTTTTCTCTTTTGCATCCGAACACACCATCGCAGCAGTACTACTGCAGAAAAATAGCAAAGGGTATGAACAACCCATACCCTTTTTCAGTAAATCTTTGAGAGATGTTGTGTTAAATTATAAAATAATGGAAAAACAAGCTTTCGCCTTGGTGAAAGCCATAAAAGACTTCAGAGTCTATATTCTCTATTCCCATACCATTGCCTATGTTCCAAATGCATTGGTAAAGGATATTCTAACCCAGGATAATCCGGATGGTAGAAGAGGAAAGTGGATTGTTGTTATTCTAGAATACGATTTAGAGATTAGGCCTACTAAATTGATCAAAGTTCAAGGTATAGCAAAGTTGATGGTTGAATCTAATTTCCATGCTCTAGATATTAATTTCTTAGGTGCAGTTGATGAGCGGGGAGAGAAGGCGACTCCAAGCGTGAAAGAGGTATTTATAGACTGTCCATGGTACGCAGACCTAATATTTGTCATGCTCAATTTACAAGATCCCCCTCGTCTGAGTAAAACAAAAGCGAGGTTTTTAAAATTAAAATCAATAAAATTTTGTATTCTGGAAGGTAATCTTTATTGGAAAGATCCTGGAGGTATTTTGTTAAATTTCCTATTAAAATAAGAAGTTGACAAGGTTTTACAAGATTTTCATGCAGGAGATTGTGGTGGGCATCTGAGTTGGAAGACTAAAACAAATAAGATCCTCAGAGCTGGATTCTACTGGCCCACACTATTCATGGATGTACATCAAAAAGTCACCTCATGCCATAAATGTCAAGTGTTTGAAGGTAAAAATAAGCTACTGCCCTTGCCTCTCAAACCCATCTTTGTTGAATCTCCTTTCCAACAATGGGGTACTTCGTCGGAGAGATACACCCTCCTTCTTCTAGCCAACACAAGTGGATTCTCATTGCCACTGACTATTTTACGAAATGGATTGAAGTTGTACCATGCAGGCAAGCTACTGATTTTGTTATCATTAAATTTCTAGAACATCATATTTTGTCTCGTTTTGGAAGCCCTAGAAAAATTATAGCTAACAATGTAGTAACCTTTCGGTCCAAAAAGCTCATAGATTTTTGTAGCCAGTATCACATTACGTTGGGACATTCCACAGCTTATTACCCTCAAGGAAATGGGCTGGCTAAGTCTTCCAATAAAACACTGGTGAATATCATTAAGAAGACACTGCAAGAAAATAAGAAGTCATGGCATAAAAAGTTGGTTTTCGCGCTTTGGGATGACAGACTAACCACTAAGAGGTCAATTGGTATGTCTCCATACTAGTTGGTCTATGGTACTGAAGTAGTTTTTCCTACCTCTTTGGGGGTCCCGGTCATGAAACTTTTGCAAGAGATGCAAGATGATCTGAATGATTCCCAAAGAAGAATAAACCAGATGATCCATTTGCAACAGTCCAGGGAAGAAGTATACAACAAAACTCAGTTCATCCAGGGGAACATCAAAAAGATTTTTGACAAAAGAACTTATGAAGATGATTTTGAGTTAGATGATTTGGTACTGAGCTGGGATGCTAGGAATGAAGATAAGGGTAAACATGGAAAGTTTGATAGCCTATGGAGAGGCCCCTTCATGATCCAGGCATTCAGTGGAAAGAACGATTTTTTGCTCAAGAACAGTGATGGTACAGACCTACCAGGCAGACCTGTGAATGGCAAGATGTTGAAGCACTACTCACCACCTCAATAAAGGCACTTGCCACCCATCCTCATTGTACAAACCATTTTCCTTTACTTGCAGTTTATGAATGGGTGATGTTGATCAGATGGTTGAAGCCCAGAGAGAAGGCCCTGAGCCATTGGACAATGTCATAAAAAATTTCAAAAATAAAATAGATCAAGTACCGAAAGAAGCTCTGAAGTAAATTTTTCAATACATCAGGAAGCAGGATTCTTGGCACTTCGCAAGGAGAGTACCATCCCTAGGTAGAGCTGTTGTTATAACCCTATAATTTATAGGATCAACTGGTGACTGAAACTTTTATCCTTGTAATGTTTTTTGGATTTCAAATAATGTTTCATCCTACAAATGATTTGAAAAGAAAAAGAAAAGAAAAGAAAAAAGAACATGAAAAAATGAAAAGAGAATAAAAGAGGGCATAGAAGAAAAAATGAACAAAGCCCCATGGAATAACAATGACTTGATCCATATTGTTTAAACATGGTCAGGTCCTTTTGAATTGATGTTGATAGGATTATTGAATAATCTTGGATAAACTATTTAATCTTAGTTAAGTAGATAGGTTAGTTAGTGAATAAATTTGATCAGAGTGTTCAATCCCGATCAAATAGCCCCAGGATAGAGTAATTTCTTATCCCAATAGTTTAATCTGGGATAAAGGTGTAGGTAGGTAGGATAGGACACAGACTAACCAGCTTTTCTTTCAATAAATTTTGTATGGTGTTCGAAGAAAATGTATGATTTTGATGTTTGAGGTATTTTCCTAACCCCATGGTGACAAAAGCAACGGAAGCAGCGCACAAAACCCACAAAAATCACTAAGCCTAAGTTTTGTTGCACATATTAAATCACACCCAGAGATTAAAAAGGGTGCATAGATCTACGGTAGAGCTATTGGCGCCTAGATATACAGCTGAGANGGGGGGGGGGGTCCGGAATGATGGTTAACAAGAGCACATAGATATACGATCCTTCGCCTGCCATCTCACACTTCAAATGATCCGTTGTCCATTTACTACTAGCTAACATATCCGTTAGCCTATTGACCTGTCCCCCACACCCAACAGATACCCGTTCACTCAAAACTACCCCCTGTTCTGCCATTTGCACACTATTCACTCTCTCCGCACACTAGACAACTCTTTTCCCCTCACTGATCCAGTCATCAACCTAGCCATAGCCATTACCCACTAACATTTTTGTTTCAATTGTAGGTACCATTGGAAGCAATGGCGCCAACGTCTAAAAAATCAGAGGTCGAGGGAAATCCGTTCCTCCCACCTACTGTCAACCTTGACCGGATCCCATTAGCCGACAAGGATTATCTAATCTCAAAGACTAGGTGTGAATTTGATTTCGCAAACTTGCAGTCATGGTTTAAAGAAACTTTCCTAGATCAAAGCGATGAGATTGGGCTCTGGGAGTCCAATTTTCCAATTTGACTACAACACTTTCCTGGCAAAGAACATCCACGATCAACTTTCTAAATTTTCCTCAGAGGGCATGTTCTGGTATTCCTCAATACTAGCTTACATGTTCACCTTCTTTCAAGAAGAAAGGTTCTCCTTCCCGATGCAGAAAATGGACAATGACGGAAAACCACAAGCAGTAAAATCTTGGACTTCACTGCTCAGAAGGAACTCCACAGAGTTCAGCTTCAAATAGTTCACCGAGCATTTTTACCATCCAGTGGTGAGCATGCTCAGTGGGAAACCAGAGAAAAGGATAAATGAAGAGATCCAGAGAATCTTACACCTCTCGGACATCGCAAAGACAGGATATTGGTACCTATATCAAAATTGCACAGAAATCAGAGTATACGGGTGCGAATTAGCTTCATACAAGTTGCCCAAGTATTTTCCTGTGAGGATATTTGTCCTAGAATATATACATCAAATGATAAATTCAGATGATATACACTTTGTGTCTCTGAAGAAGAAAAAACAGCTGAGGATTAAGTGGAAAATAGGATCTTTTATCTGCAATAGTCGAACTGTCGGGGAAAAGGCAGATAAAGTTTTGAGGGAAATGAGTTTGAAACAAGTTTCCTGTGGCATTATGATCTATATGGGATCATCTCAGAGATGAGAGTGAAGAATAAAAATATCCTGTATGTTCATACACCCAAGCCCGAGATAGAGAAGTTTGTGAATCAAATGGAGTGGGAGGTGAACACTCTGGAAGAGGTATAACAACAGTCTCCTTCAGTTATTATCTCGCAAACAACCTTACCATAGGTACCAAAGGGGAAAAGACCTAGAAAGGACACTTCCCCTTCAGTCACAGAAGTCTTGGCTGAGGATTTCCAGGTACACACCAAAAGGCCAAAAGACAGTCATACAACTGACATGACTGGTGAAAAGGAATCCCAGTCCACTATAATTATGAAAGGTGATCATTTACCTCTTATCTCAAGTAACTAGCAGATCATTTCTACCTCTTCATTCAAGAAGCAGACTGACACTTCACTAGTCGACCAGCCGAAACAAGGAGGTGCAAAATTGAGTATTTTTGAGAAATATGATATGATCAAGAAGAAGAATCAGATGTTGACCAGTAGCACCTATGCTCAATTTTGAAAGCAAACGTCCATGGCACAGCACAGACTATTATCAGTTTTTGATATAGAGAAAGGCATAATTCACATGGCCTTTTTGTAGGCACAAATTCCCGATCCAAAAGCAATAATTCATTAGAAAAGGGAAATGTTTAAGTTCAACACTAGAGATGTACACCCAGTTGATCAAATGGATCTACACAAGAAGATGGGAGAAATGGTTTTCTCTACATTGGAAAATGCTTCTACTTCTACTGCTAAGTTACAGGTTTCTCTGAACAATGTTCAGACTCAGTTAAAATTGGAGAAGATATCATCTTTTGCAAAGGAAAACAAAATTAAGTCCTTAGAAGAATTGGTGCTCAAGAGTGGGCATGATCCATCTAATGTTAAAGCAGACGAGGAGATGCTCAAGAAAAAGAATGCAGACATAGCATCTCTAAGGAAACAACTGAAACTGCCACCTACAGAAGATGCAAGGAGATAGTTGAGACAAAAGGTGAAAAGGATGAGATGCTCAAATTGATCATGGAGCAGAATGCACAGTTAAGAGAGATGGAAGTAGATATGGAGAGGTTGGTAAAAGAGAAGGAACAGGAAACACCTATGGAATTCATTCCACTAAGTGCAGTTCCCCTCACTGGAGTTAGCACAACAACGGTAGAAACAACTACCACAACAGAAATTCCATCAACCACCCCACTGACCACTCTGGAAAATATTGTGGATTTAGCAAAGTCCATGGAGAAGATGAACCTACAAGGAACAGAAATCAACAGACTGAAAAATGAGGTTGAGAGCCTTTAGGAGCTCAAGTCTTCTTACCATACAAGCTACAACATGGAGAAGAAAACATCAGAAAATCTCAAACAAGAATTGCAGCAAATGCAAAAGCAAACAATAGCGGGAAAAACACTTGCTAAAGCAAAGGAGAATATTTGGATAGATATCTCCAAATCCATAAATAAAATCTGGCCTATGGTACAAATTATTTAAGAGAAAAATAAACTGGTGTTAAGAATTAGGCAGGCTATTGACAAAATAAAAGGAGAGTTGGGAGAAATGCCCATTGAATCCAATGAAATCATTAGACTCATGAACTCGAAGAACAGAGAAGAACTAGAAGACCTGAAGATCGAAGACGGGACATAAACCATCCTTGAAGTCAAAAGAGTACTAACCAAAAGAGGACTGATGTTGTAGTTGGAGGGGAAAGTCCAGAAAATTGACATTGGAGTTCAAAGTTTCTTCAGCAAGATTGAGGCTTTGCAGAAGAAATATCTCCCTAGTCTATTGGTCCTAAATGACAAGTTGATGACTCTTCCCAATTACAAATAGAAGATGTCCACAGTGGCCAAAGACAGTTCCAAGTTTTCAGGAATACAGGGCAGTATAATAGGCAAGGAATTCTTAGAGGATTTGCAGCCAGACCTCGGCATACAACACGATATCAAGTATATTTTCATCGTCAAACTGACTTTTTCCAAGTACACAGAAATGGATGAAATATACTGGAGACTACTCAAAGTCACCATTCCCAATCAGCTAAGATGGGAAGAGTTGTGCAATTTGATCGAGTAGGAGATGAGGTGTGAAAGTTGATTCATCACGCAGATCAGTTAAATTCATGTGGGTGGCTCACCAATGGCCTTCCCTGGAATCAGCATGAAGAATTCGACACATTATTGACAGTTCCTAAATTTTTGTATCTTGTTAGCTAGTTAATTAGATTCAGAATCTGCCACATCCTGATCTTTAATGACAAGGTCGTTTGTAATTTTGATTATAAATACTTCAAACTTTGAAGTACCGAGGGTTGATATTTATGCCCTAGTAAGTTGTAAGAACTATAATTTTTATCAAGAGATCTTCCAGTAATACAAAGAGACGTTTCACAGGATTCCTGTGTGTTAACTGTTGGTGAAGTTTTTCTTTTTCTTCGTTGAATGTTTATCTTTCTTAGTTATCATCTTGTTTTCTGATATGATCATTTAAAAGGAGTTAAAGTGTATAATTTACCTTTGTGTACTCTATTCCTGAGCTTTTAAAGATCTAAATGTTTATCTTCTAATGTTACAATAAAGAAAATATTAATTACTTCTTTATTCTAATTGACAATCTCGCCTTTTTTGCTATCCATCACTTTATTTCTAAAGAATCCAATAGTTGCATTATCCCGCCCTGTGAAGAGAATATTTATATATGTTCTCTGATCTCTATCCTTATAAAACAGACCCCATATCCCAATGGAGGTGTAAACCTTGTTTCAGCCAACTTACAAAAACAAACAACCCAAACTCATTTAGTCTAACTAGCCTAATATCTGAAAACTAAAACAAAGTTAAATCTTACAGAGAGATCCCTCTCTGAAACTGGTAGGGCTAGATCCCAGTTTCGAAGTGGTTGGGTAAATTTGCCTCTTGTAAATTTATTTTTCCCCCGACAAGCTCTAGGAATTTATAGATCTTTGACACATAACATAAACCAAAAATAATAGTTTGATACCTGGGAGTTGAATATATTCTGAAAGAAGGTGCTCTTATGAATCCTTCTTCTTCTTGAGGCCTATCTTTCTGTTGTTTATTTTGAAATATGAATCTTCTCGGTGGAGGAGTGTCCCTGTAATCTTCCTTATACATCTTCCTATCCCCTTTGATTGTTTCTGCATAGCTTTTTGGATTTGTTTCTCGCTCTATTGTTTTGGAGCTTGATCCCTTTTCTATGTGATTGTATCCAAGCCCAGAATTGTCAATATGATATTTTTGACTGTTGATAATGTCATCCAGAAATTTTGAGCTATTCTGAATATTTTTCTTTTGAATATCATTTCTTAGTGTGACAATCTTTGCTTCTAAGTTTCCAACGATCTTTTCATTTTCTTATAGTTTTTCTTTGAGTGATTCTTCAATTCTTTTATCTTCTTCTATTTGAACCTTCAATATTGTGATCATTTGTTCTAGTTCTCGAGTGTCATTTTTCTTGTCTAGTTCTTCTTGTAGTTTCTTTTTTTTCTTCTTTTCTCTTCTGATAACTTCTATGGCACACATTAATTCTTCTCAATAGTCAACTTCTGCCTCTTCAATTTCATCTTCGACATCTTCATATCCTTCTTTGACTTCTTCATATTCTTCTTCGGAGTCTTCTTTGTCAGAATATTTTACTGCCATGAATAGAACTCTTCATATCTCACTGTCTTTGATTTCATCTTCATCTGATGGTGAGATGTCTTCTTTGATGCATAAGATTTTCTTGAAATCTTTCTTTGTATTTCATTTTCCTTTATATGTGTGTTTGCATTTTGAGTAATCTTCATCATTTCTCTTTTTCTTATGAGGACATTTGTTAGCAGAATGACCAATACCATCACAATTAAAAAAAATTAAAGGAAGCTTACCTCTATACCTACCATTGGTTCCCTTGTTCAGTATTTTGACGAAGTTGGCCACTTCTTCATCATCTTCTGAGACGTCACTGTTGTTGCTATATTCTTCTTGTTCCTTTTTCTTTTGCGTTGATCTTTTGGATGCTTTGAAGGCTGCTTCTTTTACATATGGATTTTCCTGTTCAATTCTTATTTCATATGATGTGAAGATTCCATGCAGTTCGTCCATGCTTATTGAGTTCAGATCCGATCTTTCTTCTAGTGCTAATATCTTAGGGTTGAATCTCATAGGAAGAGATATTAGTACCTTTTGAACAATTACATATTCTTTGATTTCTTCTCCCAATCCTATGCTTGCATTCATTGTTTCGTCAACTCTTAAGAATTAGGCTGCAATATTCTCATGTTCCTTCATTTTTAGTTGTTTGAACTGACCTCTGTAAGTTTGAAGTTTTACTTCTTTGACTTTTGTATCTCCTTCATAAATATTTCGAAGCTTGTCCCAAATCTCTTTGGTGGAATTACAATGTGCAACTTTGGTGAATATTGTTTCACTGAGACCATTCAAAGTGCATTTGTAGCTTTGGAATTATTCTGACCAAGTTTCACTGCTTTGTCATTTGTTGGTCGAATTGTTGGTACTGTGTATCCATCTACAATTGATTGTCGAATTTCAAATCCTTGTGCTTGTATATATGTCTTCATCCTTATGCTACAAAAATCATACTTTTGTCCATCAAAGTGTGGTATTCCATTTTTATATGAGTTGGTACTCTCCATGATCTACCTTTCAGTGATTAAACTGATTTCTGAAGGAACCTGCTCTGATACCAATTGTTGGATTACTGAGAGGGGGGGTGAATCAGTAATAGTGTAATTATAATCCTTTTTCTCCAAATAATCCAAGTTTTATATCAATGTAGAATTATTATCCAATAATGAGAAATAAGAAAAGAACAATCACACACATACACAGTACACCAATGTTTTATGTGGAAACCCAAATCGGGAGAAAACCACGGAATGATTTATCTTATATGTCTTGAATAATTACATTCATTGGAAGCACCAACTTCCTTTGTTTTCTAGCTGCAACTGGAAGGAGGCTCCAAC
>JASDQU010438659.1:40701-51799 GCA_032191745.1 Picea mariana
TGTTTTCTAGCTGCAACTGGAAGGAGGCTCCAACCCCCTAGTTTCTTAGGCTACAACCTGAGGGAAGCTCCAACTCCCCAATTCTCTGGCTACAACTAGAAGGAGGCTACAACCCCCTATGTTCTCCTGCTACAACCAGAAGGTGGCTACAACCACCTATCCATGCCCCATCCAACCACCCTAAAGTAGAAGTATAATGATGGAACCACTGTCACACTATCACTGTGAGATATACCTCTATAAACATGTACCAATCAACCTAAACCATGCATCAACCTGTACCTCAACCTGTAATCAACATGTACCATAAAAGTGCATCAACCATGCACCAACATGTACCAAACAATATGTAATCAACCGGTACCATAAACAAGTGAAACCAACCATGTACCAAGTATGTACCAATCATGTGTCAAGTACTCATCAACTATGACTCATCAATATGTACCCACNATCAACTACTTGTCTCAACCATGTACCCAACTTGTACCTCAACCAAAATCCCTCATCAATTTCATCATCCAAATATGATTTGTAACTCTATAATAGACCTGGTTTATATGATCACATACTTGCAAACCTTACTTAGCTTTAACAACAAGATACTAGCATTTTCATCAAGTGTTTCTTTAGTGTCACAAGACTAGTTTTCGATTAGTCAACAACCCTAACTTGAAATAATCATAAATTCGTACCTGTAATGAATAAATATATGAAACTTATACGCAATGTTATTCAATGTGTTTTATGCAATTCCTCTAGGTTTTACTACTTGGAACCTCTCATAAAAGGAGTTATGGAAAAAGTGGCACACCTTGATGAATTCTGGCTTATTCTAGAGAGCGGCCTTGTAGAGCGTTCCCCGCACGGAATATTTGTTGAATTGATTTGAAACTGTTCCACAACATACTAAAGACTATACTATAACCAACACATTTGGTCTTAATAAGTTTGGATCTGTTATGAATAATTTATGACGTTGTTACCTAAAACACCTGTTTTTGACTAGTTTCGGGACTAGCCACAAACCCTTTTTTCCACTGAGTGTAACTACAAAAATACAACGACCCACACGATGAATTTTTTAACACAAATAAATGGATATGTTTCCTCAATGAAGTAGAAATTTCACGATCTGAATCATTCTATAAAAAAATTTATTGCAAAAATGGTGAGGTGACCTGAAAAAAACATACCTTAGAAAGCATCATCAAAAGAATTTATCCTTCCTTGAATTCCGACCTTCTTTTCTTCAATTTCCTCGGAAATTCAGCTTAGATATCCTTTGGTTACCTCAGAAACCTATAGGTATTCAATATTCTAAAGTGTGTCTTAAATGAGAGAGTCTTTCCTCTTATTTATACTCTCCAAGTATCTTCCTTAAAAACCTCTTCTAGGTCACTTTGCCCACTTTCCTTATTTAAGGGTTAACCCACTTCTAATTTCTCCATTAAAGTTATTATTAAATTAATTTATTTTTTATTCACTTTGAATTATATTAAAATCATCACTTCACTTTATTATTTACCTTTTAAAATATCTTAAAGCACTTTGACTACTTTGACCTTTTGGGGCTTCTAGATGATATATGAGGGTCCTCCAACTTCGTAAGGCCATAACTCTCAAACCGTGAGGATTTATGTGACGTTCCATATACCAAAAGAAGTGGAATGACATGTACTATACATATAGAATAGTATTACCTTAAAATATATCAAAACTCATACCATTATCCAGCAAACAAACTTGGGTCCATTACCCAAACCTGGGTTCTCCAACTTCTCATGGCCATAACTCTCTAACCGTGAGGAGTTATGTGACGTTCCACATACCACCGAAAATGGAATGACAAGAAATATCCATATAGGATAGTTTCACTAACAAATTCACTGGCATTCATCTCATTATTCCACAAATAAGCATGGGTTATCTAACCATACTTCTAGGATAACTCAATCCACAAAGCATCTTCCCATGAGAGCTTTCACCATAAGGGGACCACTTTGGAGTTCATCCATTTCTACTTATTATCAACCATGACTTGAAAATAACGATTCATATTTACCTCAAAAATCTTGGGTCCATTACCCAACCTTTGTGCTACGGGGCTTTCTTCAAGGGTTGACATCAATGACAACCAAACTTAATCAATAGTTGGCGGGGTTGGACCTTTTTAACAAGTCAAGCTACCTGAGATAACTGTGTGCAGAAGGAATATTTTCACTTTGATGAAATATTTTTGATCTGCTTCTATTGAATAGAAGGTGCTTGGACTAAGGCTGCAGTGGTTTCAGTGTCCTTCTGTTCACCTTTTGAACAGATTGTGAAGAAGCTTAATTTTGTAGTATGAGATACTACCTTGCGACACTGTTTAGGTGGGATAGTAGTTGTAATTGTCTATGGTATTCTATAGAGATGACCCCCTAGAGTAACAATGACACTATAGGGTCGAGACTCATAAATAACATGGTGCTTCTACATATTATATGGTTTTCCCAAGAGAAAATCATATACATCCAATGGGGAAAAATGACATAATACCTCATCCTTGAAGGGTTGGATGTCGTATGACAATCGACACTGTTGGTTGACAAGAATATCTCATCCCTGGAGAAGCTACTCAATATTGTATGGTTGCAGGTGCGGTGTTTTCGACAATCCCAACAGTTTGACGACCTCTACTAAGATTAGGTTCTTCTGGATTCCACTATAAATAATAAAATGCAGTGGGGTCCACTTCACCCACATATCTGAATGAAAAATTCACTCCCCCTCTTCAAGATATGCTGGTTCTTATGGTTGAATTGTTGCAGTCATGACAATAGAAGTGGAGTCTATGTCGATGATATGTATTCTACCAGTATTTTCTAAATCATATTCTGAATCATGTTTTAGCTCCTTGTCTTTGATCTCGGCCACCAATGACTATTTTGAGTGACATTCATCGGTGTTGTGCCAGGGGAATTTGTGGAAATCACACCATTTTCCAGTGTCCTTCTTTCTCTTTCCGTTACCCTTCTTTTCTTGTGCCTTGAAAAGGTTTTTTGAAGGCTAGTTCTTAGGGCCATATTTACCATACTTTGGTTGTTGAGTATTTGCAGACCCGAACTCCCACTTGTTCTGGTGCTTAAATTTCTACTCGATTTTAACAGCATATCGATAAGCAACACCCAGTGATGAGATGTCCAGAAAATCCATTTTAGTTTGGATGTATCTATGTAGATCCCCACAGTATTTTAGAACTAGATTTCGCTCGGAGTCTTTGATAACCAAATTGGTGTGCAAGGTATGGAAGGTATCTATGAACTCTGACACTGCTTGGCCCCTCTCTTTCCGTAGTGTAGCCCATCTCATCTACTGGTCATCATAGTTTCCATTAGGGTAATATTGTTCCTTGACCACATCCACAAAAAAATCCCAAGTGGCCTCAGCCCCTTATATTCAAAACTCCTCTATGGAACTTTTCTCCGAGTAATTTTCCCACCAACTTTTGACATGGGGGAGATCCTTAAGGAGTTTGAAGGTGATCTTTTCCCTGTGGGAGAAATTATGAACAGAGAAATAACCTTCTAGAATATTTAACCATTTTTCTAGGGCATCTGCATCTATCTATCCTTCAAATGCAAGAATATCAAAATTAACTTGTACCTTGAAAGGTGAGGTGCCTCCAAAGTGTCCACTTGATGAATATGTGCCTATTGTTATCAGCAGATGTTGAAGGATGTGGGAAAAATCTCCATCATTTCATCCCTATGTCGCGTGAGAGATTGCTAAAGGAACGAATTAATAGAATCTTTTTCTCTGTCATTTTTATTTTCTTCCACCATGGAGGGTTTCTTGGGCATGCGAGAGAGATTGTCCTCAAGAGAGACAAGCTCAAGACCCAACTTGCTATACTCGGACCTCGTCGGGGACATGCACTAAAAAACGATCAAGAGTAGCCTTCTCTAATACCACTGATATAGATCATTTTTAGAATGAAATGAAAGCAGAGATATTACAATGAAATACACATAAATATTTCTAGAAACAAATACATACAGTAATACATGATTTCTATTAATAAAAGAAACATACACAGACTGTAAAAATACAAAGTGAAAGACTCGCTAGAATGGTGGAAGCTTATCTCTGAGAAGAGATGTGACAGATATTCGCATTCGCAAGAAGATGATTGTTACAATGAGGCTCCAAATTCCTTTTTAACATAAGTAAAATCCAAAACCCTAACCTCGAAAGATGAAAATCCAAAAGGTTTGCGAGCCCCGATGAGGGTAGTTGATACACCAACTTCCCGGGGGTGTAACTTTTTCATATGATCTATGTTTAGGGTGCTCAATACACCATTGAAAAGGTCTAACCAAGAAGAACAATTTTTGACTGGCACAAGTCAGTGCCTTTTGCATTCGCATAGGCCCCAAATCCCCAAAAAATGTTGTTTAGGGCCTCAAAATGCCCCCAAAAGTTTGGAAACCAGAAAATTTTTGAAAAACTGCCAAGGTGAAAATTTGTTTTCGGAGCCAGTCGAATAGGTGGGTGGCCACTGATATCCACCTAGATCAGGAATTTCCTTAAGTACACATTGTTTCACCATATTCGTATACTTGAGTGGCACCTCTATGTCTCCTATTCTCTCATCATCATAAGAGCATGATCCTCCTTCAACAAGAAACAAGTCCATGCGTCTATGGAATTTTATTTTGACCTTTTCATCTTTGGTTGTTGTTCGCGTATCAAATATACTAGATGAAATCTCATTTCCCTATTTTTTTCTTAATCTTACCTCACTTGAGGAAGAAATATATGACAAGTACCTATTTGGTTGTACCTCCAGTCGATCGAATCAGATACATAGTTAGCCATGATTATAAGAATATAGTCAGATATTTAAGAAAAACAAATTATATTATAACACATTCATTAGTTTCCACTCATATACATGCTCTCAACTAATTTAGGGTAACCAAAATTCCTATGAATATGGGTTTTCAAGAATCAAGTGTTTAAGGTGCATATATTGAAGTCACCATCATTATGAAAGATATTTTAGATTCATTTTTTAATATGAAAGTCATGATAAATTTACTAATTTTCCCACATCATTATCCCAAATAAGTAGACATTTTATTTAATTAATTTTGATTAAGGGTTTTCCAAAGGATTGAACAAAATAATCTCACTACCAATGTTATCCCAGGCATTGACAAATTATTCCTTAATTATTATGTAATATTTCCTACTAAGCAAGTGGAAATGTTTAAGTATGTACTTTCTCTGTTTCACATAAAAATGTCAATATAGACCTTAGGCTAGTTAACTTAAACCAAAAATGGGAAATTTATCTTTTCCACATGAAAAGTTAATTACAAAAAGTTTCACCCAACTCGGTAAGTATATTTCAAGTTGGATGAACTTCATTATTAGTGAATTTGTAATTTTGTGTGCACGTCTAGAAGTTTGAAATTTTGTGGGAGATGAAGAGTCTAGAGTAGTCAAGGAGTTGTGAAGTTGGAAAGCCAAGAGCCCCAAACTAATTTTACAACTAGAACCATTTCCTTCAAGTAAATGGTTATATTTTCGACATTGTAAGCTATATTTCATATGTTAATAAAGAGACTATCATTAGCTAGTGGTTAAAGAGACTATCGTTATCTAGTGGAGACTATGGGAATTTTCCAAGTATGGCACATTTTCTAGATTGTGACAATTCCACTAGATATAGCACATATCAAATTGTCTGAACTTTTAGGATGCTTAATCTTTCTTGTTGAATACTTTATTATTTTCTTGTAATACCTCCAAGTGACCTAGAAACAAGCCTATAAATAGATACCTGAAGATGGCATTTTTACTATTGAAGATGGCATAAAATAAGGATATAATCCATGAGGTGGCTAGTCCTCACCTTGTAGGTTGAATGATTTGTTTGCACAAAAGAAAGAGAATTCCAACTGCTAGACACACCGACCACACTGAGAGGGGGGGTGAATCAGTGTGAGGGATATTTTTACACTTCTTACAAATCTTTAGTTAGAAATAACCATTCAAAACATCATTAATCATTACTTCCATTCACACTAAGTTTCTTGCATGTAAACATATCTCAATGACATACATTAACAATAAAGAACTATGCACCATCACAATAAATAACACAAGGAACACCATATATATGTATAAGTTTTTTTTGTATTACGAACTACAATCCTTAGGGTTTATCAACACCAATTGAAATGAGCACCAACTCAAAAAGAGCACCAACTCTGGTTGCAAGACCCAGCCTACAAATCTCAGCACCAACTAAGAAGAGGAATCCAACCCTCAAGTGCAAGGCCCAACTTGTAGAAAAAAATAAATCTTTCAAACTGTACCAATAGTCTATACCAACAAAAGTGCATCACCTATTCACCACACAACCTGTCACATCAATCTCATCATCCAAATCATATCTACTCAAGATCAATCACCAAGACAACTCTCAACAATATCACCAAGATAACCAACAAGATACCTCTAGAAATACACCATACTCTCCATAAACCAAATACCATAAGTTGTCGTGATTTTGTTGCCTCGATTCAGCTGTCGTGGTTCTGTTGTCGTGATTTTGCTACCACGGTTCTGTTGTCGTGATTTTTCTACCACGGTTCTGCTGCCACGATTCCTATGCTGCGATTTTTCTACTACACTTTTTCTACTGCAATGTTTTTGCCACACTTTTTCTACTACAATTTTTCTACCGCATTTTTTGTGTTGCACATTTTCTACCACAAATTTTCTTTATCAATAATACCTTCCCAAATAATCTTTCACAAATGGATATTCAATATGCTCAAAGATCATACCCATAAGAGACCATTTCTCTCTTGTTTATACTTCTCCAAGTATATTCCTCTAGGGGTTATCTTATAACCAACTTACCCAACTTCCTTCTTTTGGGGATAACCCACTTGTAACCACTTTGTCCACTTACAACTACTTTATCCAAAAATAGTAAAATCTCCACTTCTAGTTGCAACTAATTTATTTTTAATTGTTTTCTTGTTGCAACCACTTAACCCATGACTAACCACTTTGAATGGTCAACTTCTTCTAAGAGATTCTAGAATAATTTTACTTCTTTGAGCTTCTAAGGGCTTCTATATAACTCATGAGGGTTCTCCAACTTCACATGGTTATAACTCTCTAACCGTGAGTAGTTATGTGATGTTCCACATATCACTGAAAAGAGGATGACATGTATTATCCGTCTAGAATAGTTTCTCCTGCAAATTCACTGATATTCATTACATTCTTCCTCAATAAAACTTGGGTTCCCTAACCACATTGTTGGGATACTCAAACAACTCACCATTTGGACTTCACAAAGTGTCTTCCCGTGAGGGATTTCACCATAAGGGGACTACTTTGATAAATGTATCCAAGAGCGTCTTCCCATGAGGGCTTTCACCATAAGGGGAAAACTTTGTAGTTTATCCATTTGGTTCTTCCTATCAACCATGACATGACATCAATGATACAAATCCATTTAATATCAACACATCATTATGACACCACTTGAAATCAACCCTTTGACAAAAATTACATCAATGACCATATAACCAATAATCAATATATCAATGATACAAACACATTACTATGACAATACTTGACATCAACCCTTTGATACCAATCCTTTTACATCAATGAAAACATAGTACAACAATCTCTCCCTTTGGCATTGATGGAAACACCAACATTGATGTCAACACCAAACATTGATGGCAACACCTGGAAATGGAAATTCTCATGCTCCTTCTATGATCATAACTCCTCATCAATTTTCATCTCGCCACATCAATGTGACTATCTCTCCACCTTTGACATCAATGACAAAGGGTATCTCTTTTCTTGGGTCTGATCCCTCTTCCTGAACTCTCCTTCGGGTTGCTCCCCCTGTCTGGATGCCTTTGAGCTTCCTATGAATAATATCCCCCCCTTTGGACAATGGATATCACTCTGATGCAATGTTGATGGAATGACTACCAATCATATCTCCTCTGAGAATAATGTTGTTGCAACCAATCATAGGAAGAAGAATAACTCCCCCCGTGGGTATGTCTCCCCCTATCTTCTCTGCAAGATGAAAAATATGCTACCACTGCAATCTGCGTCTGCTGCAAATGCTACTGCTCAACTGGAACATAGATCAACTGCTCAAGAATGATTTTCTCTTCCTATGACGATCCTTGGACATGTCCATGCATGTCGTACCATACATCATGAAGCAAACGATATTTCAATAATGAATAGAGAATCATGAACTAAACATCAACCATGTGCGTCATGTGCCATATTATGTGTCAACCATGCACAACACCCATGTACATCAACCATTTACATCAAGACCATACAATATACCATAAGATATCATCAATGGAGTGTATCAACCATATGCCAATAACATGCTCCAACTGTGTACCAACCATATGCCTCTACCAACATGCCAACCATGTGCCTCAAACAAGTGTCATATCACTCATGATATGCCTATATCATGAACCAAGTTCCACAACCATGTATCTCAACCATCACTATATCAACCAAGCATCTCAACTATATCATCCCATACATCATGTACCAAAGCAAGTATATAATCATGAAAACTTGCAACAAACCATGTCAGACCCTGGAAAACATAATTATACCATCAAACCATGTTGCAACTCATATGTACATTCCTATTCTTGAGGATTTTTTCCACAAGTATGTGTCCTATTCCATGGATAGCTCACATATATACGTGATTGAATGTCTCCTTGAATTCCAACAATCCTGAGCTTTGTGGCCAAACCCACTGCAGTTGTAACATCTCATGGTGTGACAATGAGCAGCAATGTGTCCCACTTGATTACATCCCCAACATCTTAGGATGTTATGGTGTCTTCCAACATCTCTCCTTGAATAATGTTTTCAATCCAAATATCTGTGACCATATTCATTACATGAAAAGCAATGGCCATGAAAAACATTTTCATACCTTTGATTTGGTGTCCACCTTGAAGGTGTCTCTCTTTTGAATTTTCTTTGAGGTGTAAATATGGCTTCTTGATGTCTTCTTTGCTCTTTTCTTCTGAAGTTTTCCTTGATTTTTGTAGGTTCATGACTTGAATATTTTCTTCCACTTTTTGAGAATCAAGGACTTAATGCATGCTTCTTAGAAGTGCTAGCAACTTCATTGTTGTATCCAATACCTGAGTTATCATTTGGATATCTTTGGCTATCTAGGATTCCATCCAATATTGTTGAATTTTTCATGAACTTGATGTGAGTGTTTGACTTCTCTACTTTCTTTCTAATATCAACAACTTCAACTTCTAACTTATGGCTTGAATCTTCCTTTTCATTTACTTTATTCGTCAATAGTTCCTTTATCCTTTTGTCTTCTTCAATTTGGGTCTTTAGATTGACATTAACTTCAAGACTTTTTCTAAGCTCATCATCTACTTTCTTCTTTTCTTCTTTTCTTCTTCTTGAATTATTGTTTCATTCTTTAGTCTTTTGATCTCTTCTTCTTTTTCTTATAATTGAGTCTTTTTTCTTTCTTCTTGTTCTTTGAGAATTTTCTTTAGTTCCATGATATGCTTTGGATAATTTTATAGGACTTCATTAATGCATTTTTCAAGATACTCAGAAAAAATTCAATAATGTCATATTTCCATGCTAACATCGCCTAACTCAGATAAAAAATTTTCTTTAAACTTCAACAACTCTTATTTTTCATCTACACAAACTTCTACTATATCTTCTTCTTCATTTGTAAGTGAACATTCAACTTCACTAGGAGTATTGAAATTAGAAGATTTTGGAGAGTATTTACCTTCATTTTCCTTGATGGAATTGTCTTCTTTGTCTTGATATTCCTTCTCTAGCTTTATCCATAGATCCTTGGCAAAATTACATTGTCCCATGCTTTCTTTGACAGATCTTGAGATTCCATTGAAAATGGTCTTGAGAGATAATGCATCATTCTTATTTCGTTCCTTTTGAGCTACAAACTTTGACTTATTCTTCAAGGGAATTGATCCACCAATAGCTTCTTTCCAAACACCTACTCCTTTTGCCTTCAAATACCCTTTCATTTTATTCTCCATGTTGAATAATCTATCTCATCAAAAATTGGAAATTCATCATCCATTTGTGTGTCCATGGATCTCCTCCAATCTTGTTAATGCTTATAGTGAAGGTCTTCTCTGACACTAATTGTTGGACACACCGACCACACTAAGAGGGGGGGTGAGTCAATGTGAGGGATATTTTTACACTTCTTACAAAAATTTAGTTAGAAATCACCATTCACAACATCATTACTCATTAATTCCATTCACACTAAGTTTCTTGCATGTAAACATATCCCAATGACATACATTAACAATTAAAAACTATGCACCATCAAAATAAAGAACACAAGGAACACCAAATATATGTATAAGTTTCTTTTTTATTACAGACTACAATCATTGGGGTTTATCATCACCAACTAAAATGAGCACCAACTCAAAGAGATCACCAACTCTCATTGCAAGACACATCTTGCAGATCTCGGCACCAACTAAGAAGAGGAATCCAACCCTCAAGTACAAGACCTAGCTTGTAGAAAGAAATAAATTTGTCAAACTATACCAACAATATTTTTGAAGCATGAATTTGTTAGGACCGAAACAGAAACCTCACAAGGATACAAATCCCCTTGCATTTTTATAGAGGTGATACTCCTCTATTATAATTTTCATGGGACTCTAGGTTTTTCAGAATGTGGGACATTTACAGAAGTTCGTCGTGGAAATAAAAGAAAAAGTAAAGATGCAAAAAACAGAAAATATTGCATATTATTTTAAAGAAAGTTCCTGAGAATGGACTAGGAACCACACACATTCACACATTTAAAGTAAATAAGAAAAATTTCCTCACATCCATCATAGTTGGGATAAAGATTTCTGATCACATAAAAATAAAATTAAATGATCTGCATGCATAAAAGAACTTTGACAGAGTGATACCTGGACAACACAAATAAAGATAATGATATATCAACCTCAAATACTTTATATTTAGAAAA
>JASDQU010438660.1:41364-63655 GCA_032191745.1 Picea mariana
ACAAGAAGGATGGAAAGAAAAAGAACCTTCTAGCCACATATTCAAGTAGTCAGATTGAAAGTAGCTAGGATGTGGATGAAAATATTGTCTGCGCATCTATGCATAAGGAGGTGAATATGAGTATCCTTCATGAACCACAATTTCTTCACAAGAAGGATGGAAAGAAAAAGAACCTAAAGAACCACAATTTCTTCACAAGAAGGATGGAAAGAAAAAGAACCTTCTAGCCACATATTCAAGTAGTCAGATTGAAAGTAGCTAGGATGTGGATGAAAATATTGTCTGCGCATCTATGCATAAGGAGGTGAATATGAGTATCCTTCATGAACCACAATTTCTTCACAAGAAGGATGGAAAGAAAAAGAACCTTCTAGCCACATATTCAAGTAGTCAGATGGAAAGTAGCTAGGATGTGGATGAAAATATTGTCTGCACATCTATGCGTAAGGAGGTGAATATGAGTATCCTTCATCACCAGGAAGAGAAGGATATGAACAAGCTCTTCCACATCAATATTTAGGTCAATATGATCAAGATAGATGTTTTTTTCTTCTCTAGTTCACAGGCTAATATCATAGCAACAGCTCAAAAAAATTGTATTGGAGGTTCATGATCATCCTCTCCCCTATCCATTGGGTTGAGTAAACAAGGATGCAAAGCTAAAGGTAACGAAACAATGTAATATTGAATTTGTTGTAAGTGTTGATTTTATTGATGAAGTGGAATTGGATGTAGTACCCCTTGATGTATGTGGAGTACTGTTCGGAACCCCCTACATGTATATGATAGATGTAATCTTCATGTGAATATCCAACCAATACTGAATGATCAAGGATGAAAAGTACTACATCATTAATGCACATAAAGGAAAGTGAAATATCTCAGTAGTAAGTGCCAACTAAGCCAAAAAGTTGATTAGTTTTATTAAGAAATAGGTTTTTCTTTTCTTAAGAGAGAATTAGTTTGATGGTGATTTAATGAGAGTGAAGGCATCCCTAGAAGGATGTAACAAAGAGTAGAAACATCAATTTTGATGATGATTTAATGAGAGTGAAGGCATCCCTATAGGGGTGTACTAAAGAGGAAAAATATAATTTTTGATGACGAGTTAATGATATTGAAGGCATCCCTTGAGGGGTGTACTAAAGATAAGAAACATAAATTGGAGGAGTTGCTACAGGAACAAGAAGGAGTGTTCAAGGAACCTAAAGGGATACCACCCAAGAAGGATGTGAATCACAAAATACAATTATTGTTAGACTCCCCATTACTGAATATTGGGTTGTATAAACAGTCTATTCTAGAATTGAATAAGAAGTTACAACACAGTTGTTGGAGAAGCGAGTGATTTGAGCAAGTACCTCACCTTGTGGGTCAACCATCATAATTTCTCCCTACAAGAAGGATGGGACTTCGAGAACGTGTAAAAATTGTAAGGCATTGAATAATATTACACTAAAGAATCGGTCCCCTTTGCTAAGGGCCATTGATTTGTTGGACTACCTGCAGCATACCAAGTACTTCACTAAGATGGATTTGAAATCAAGATATCGCCAGGTATGAGTCAAAGAAGAATATACCTGGAAGACCGCCTTCAATACAAGGCAAGGTTTGTATGAGTGGTTGGTTATTCCATTCAGTTTATGTAACACACCAACTACATTTATGAGAATAATGAATGATTTTTTACACCCTTATCTACATTCATTTGTTATTGTCTATTTGTATGATATATTGGTTTGTATCATTGGTTGGTTATTCCATTCAGTTTATGTAACACACCAACTACATTTATGACAATAATGAATGATTTTTTACACCCTTATCTAGATTCAGTTGTTATTGTCTATTTGGATGATATATTGATTTATAGTTCTACCTGGGAGGAGGAATATTACATCTTTTGTACGTGTTAGAGACTCTTAAGAAGCACCATTGCTGGCCAATATTAATAAATGCGAGTTTTCTCAACAATCTTTGGTATATTTGGGGTATCTGATCGGTGGAGGAGAGCTCAAGATAGATCCTTTGAATATGGAAGCCATCATGAAATGGCTAGTTCCTACTAATGTCACTAAATTTAGGATTTTTTTGGGGCAACACAATACTTGCAAAAGTTCACAGATTCATTTTCAATTGTAGTTGCACCACTACATGCCATAACATCCAATGGTAAGAGTTTCCAGTGAGGGAAGAATTAATACAAGGCCTTTGATGAGATAAAAAGAAAGATCAATCAAGCACTAGTGTTCTCACTAACAAACTTGCAGAAACCATTTGAAGTGGAGGAATATGCAAGTGGGTATGCCATGGGAGAAGTTTTGATGCAAGGAGGAAGGTTAGTATGCTATCATTATGAAATATTTCATGGGGAAGTTCTCAACTACCCTACCTATGAAAAGGAACTATTTTCCTTGGTTTAAGCCGTCAAGAAGTGGAAGCACTATCTGAAGGGAAAGGACACCATCATCCACAAAGATCACCAAACACTACAGTATTTGTAGGACAAAGCTACAACAAACTAGGCATTACAAGTGGATGGGGTTTTTACAACAATTTCATCTAGTCATCAAGTATAAGAAGGGTATCACAAGCAAGCTGAAATACATGCTTTCATGGCCAGCCAAATCCAAGATTACATCTTTGGTAACTTTGATGCACATGGATCCTTTTACCCATGATGCATATAGATAGGCATACACAGAAGATGATGACTTCAAGGAGGTGTTTTAGTAGCTACATGGCCAAATTCATATACAAGAAGGTGGTTGTAAGGATGATTATCATTTCCGGATTGGTTTACTCTACAAGATCGACAAGCTATGTGTCCATAAAGGTGAAAAACGACAGCTTATTAGAGAGTCTCACACTTCCAAGGTTGAAGGACATTTTTGTGTTGGGAAAATAGTTTCAAACTTATAAAGGTATGTGTACTGGCCCATAATGCAAGAAGATGTAGCATGATATATTAGAGTATGTATACTTTGTTGTACCATCAAGCCCAGTAACAGGAAGCAAGGTCTGTACCATCCCTTACCTATACCCACTCCACCTTGGAAAAGTATTTCCATGGATTTTATGGGAGGTTTACCGACAACCAGGAAGGGAAATGACTATCAATTTGTGGTAGTTGACAGGTTCAGAAAAATGTGCATTCTCATGCCTTGTAAAAATACCATCAATAGGAAATAATTAACAAACAAGTTCTTTGAACATGTCTAGGTGATATTTGGGATACCAAGGATAACCATCTGAGATAGGGATACCAGATTCCTCAGTGCATTGTGGAATACAATGTGGGAGAAGATGGACACTAAGTTGAATAGGTACACAACATTCCATCCACATACAAATGGGAAAATAGAAGTAGTCAATAGGAATTTGGTGCAAATTTTGAGGGGTTACGATCAAAAGCATCCAAATACCCATGATGAAAATATAATCTATACATATCACTCTTATAAAAAGTAATCCACACTTCTACTGGTAAGTCACCTTTTGAAACTTGATTTGGATATTTTCCACCTTCACCCTTAGATGTTGTATATGGACAACAAGGGGATGTGAGAGAGAAAATCATAAGAGATGGATTAAAAGAAGAAAAAAATGTTGAGAAGATCACGCAGATCAATTTGTAAGTATAAGAGACAATACAAAATTTATAGGAAAAGTACAAGGCTAGACATGACTAGAATCGAACAAAGAGAACATTTAGAGTGGCAGACACAATATGATTAAAACTAAATAAATAAAGGCTACATGGTCATGGTAATAATATCAAGGCTCCGTGGTATGGTCCTTTAGATGTATTGGGAAATTTAGGAGATAGTACCTATAGACTCAATCTACCCCCATACATGTGCATTTACTCAGTAGTGAATGTGGAGAATATCAAACTCTATGAGCCTTCCATGTTCGATCAAGAGGAGGAGCAGGTCCTACCTTTCATAGAGGACTTAGCAATAGATGCTTAGATAGAGTTATCAAAGGACACAATTTTGCAGAATAAGTCCAAAACTACAAGAAAATGGAAGCATGACCTTTGGCAGATTGGGTTGAAAGGACAACTTCTAGGCAAAGAAAAGTGGTACTTCAGAGAGAAGGTAGAGAAAAATTTTCCTCACCTCATTCAAAAAATATTTTGGAAACCAAAATCATCCCTAAATGGGGTGGTATGATCCATATTAGATCATTATATTGTTTTTCATCTATCTCGATTCTTTCAGAGTGGAAAAATTGGAGGAATTAGCTTGCAGGGCCAAGTGGCATGTACTAGTTTGGAAAATTGGGGTCTGGAACCTTTTGAGACCAGTTAGAGGAATCAAACACATTTTTTAAATTTAATACTTTCCCATCACGACTTATACCATGTGACTCTATTCCACACATCGAGAGGTTTCCAACAGTGTAAAAATCATGCCAATCAAAGCTCGTATGAAAAATGTATGCCTCCTACAAGTTGACCCACCGTGTTGACCACCATGGTATGAGAGGATTCCACACTAGCCCCCATTACTCATGCATATGGGGCTAGACATGTATGTAATTTCAATAAAATTCTAGAACGTCCAAAACCCTACCACAATTAAGGAAGTCAAAAACCTACCACTAGATGGCTATCGAGCTATGTTAAATACTGAGCCACTAGAAGGAGAAGGGGTTCAATTCTTTGGCATTGCATCTTATTCCATAGATGAGAAGAACATATGAGAATGTTATTTTGTGAGCATAATAGAGGGGGATAGATTTTGTAGCAACCATACAAGCCATAGTTCAAATGAAACTCCTCAGAGAGTGCCTCTTTCTTTGTACTTACATCATTTTTATACTAGAGAAAAGAGAGAAGAACCGCCTCACCTTCTAGCTAGTTTTTCTCTCATATTGGGTTTCCCAGGTCATATCTTGTTTATTTTTGGATGGTGTGATATTATTTTACTTTTCTCTATTTCCCACATTTTATCTATTTCATGCATAAGCATAAAATCAGTAACTAAATATTTTGGAGATCTAAAGGAAAAATAACCTTAATAGTAAATATTTCAATTTTGTTTATTATATCTATTGTAACAAACTATTCCAATGGAATATCCATGACAATTTATATCTTAAAGGAACTAATAGGGGCAAATAATAAATGTTGTCTTGTCACATCTAATTTTGACTGCTTGCTAGATAATGATAGAAGTATGATGGGAACTAAAATGTTCCACCCATGTTGATTATAAGATATATTTACAAACTATTATGATGAAACTCAATTAATATATATGTCAATCAATAAATATCTTAATGCAAGCATTTTTATGTTATTTAATCAATGGCGTGAAAACACCTAGTTTATATGAGGGCACTAATGGGGGAAATAATAAATGTTGTCTTGTCACATCTAATTTGTAAGGTCTCTTCAATAGAGCCATATAAAACATAAATTTAAGTATAGAAATGCTATCCTAAATTCTTTACAGTTCATTATTCAGCATATAACAACTCATTGTTCATCATGATTTAAAGTTTAGCAACATAATAATGAATAACATTTTCAACATAAAAAATTTTATGAACAATATAACAATAATTAGCACATCATAATAATGATGATAAATACCTCAAACTAATAAGATGGTGTTATGAAACTATGCACCAAGTTAAAGCTCTACCCTAAAACTGACCAACCTCCCAACCAGCTAGGAACAACCTATCCGACTCCCTAGCTCCAGGATTCCTTACGGTTTCTTGGCCCCCGAGCCCAAAATTCCCAGCAAATGGTGCCCCCTGTAAAAGTCCTCAAGAAAGCTGCTAGTAAATCCAGAAATATAGATCCAGTCCACACTCCCTCCCTTCCTTCTCCTTCTCTCCTATGAAAATATTACCCCCAAAACAAAGAAGACCCCCTTCCCGAGTATTTCCCATTCACTTATCCTCCTTTCCCTCATTATTCACCGCCTTATTCCCCCATTAAGTCTCAACCACCTTATCCCCCCTTTCATTAATGGGTCCATCTACCGATACAGTAAGTCTAAAAAATGAAAATTAATAATTTATTAAACTAAAATTCCTTAAACAAATATTCAATTGTGATAATTAATTAATTAATTAATTGAACTAATATACATTAAACCAATATTTAATCATGACAATTAATTAACTAATTGGGGTTGTTACATATATGGACCAGTGCAGGTTTATAGGTGGTGAGACTGCCCAAAAACTGAATAAACGATGACAAAATTCCCAACAACATGGTGCCACTGTATATTCTATTGTAGGGTGTTGACCCTAGTCCTATTAAGAGGGGTGAAGGCATTTCCCATCATGTATCCTCTGAAACCTAGAGTCATGGGAGGACGGTGTTAGCTCACACTCCCCTAGACGTGTTGAAGACTGTCAGTTGCCTATTGGGGAAGATTAGTCAATATAGTGACACTTCCGCTTACAGGTTCTATTTGGAGTTAGGTCAATATAGTTGATGCTCCAAGATAGTCCAACAAAGGAAGGATAAGAATGGAAGATGGAAGTAAATTAGGGAGGAAGGATGAATAGAAATAGTTGAGAGTGTATGGATATTTACCTTATGGTGGAATTTATTGTTTTTCCTTCTGAAAAGAAAATGTGTATATATGTATATTCATAATTACTTAACTAAACTACAATTGTCTAAATAAACATTGTTGAGCTAGATTACTGTAATTAATGGATTTCGAAAACATTTGATTGGTTTATTATCTTTTATAAAATGAATAGTCTTATTGATTGGATTGGATGCATACATAAATTACTATAGAGGTGATAGTTATTATTATTAGTGCATGCACGAGACTTGTATGTACTAGCTACACATGCATTTATTGCACATGTACACTAGTATGTATGAGTTTTCTTGGCTTACTTACTGATAATGTTGTTTATTGGATACTGATAATGTTGTTTATTGGATATGAATGTGTGAACCATGTGTCATTTCCCTTGTATCATAAAATATTTTAACTTCGGGATGAAGTTTCATGAAGGGTGGGTGTATGTAACAACCCTAATTAATTAATTAATTGTCATGATTAGATATTGATTTAATGTATATTATTTTAATTAATTAATTAATTATCATAATTAAATATTTGTTTAAGGAATTTTAGTTTAATAAATTATTAATTTTCATTTTGGAGACTTAGTCTATCAATAGATGGACCCATTAATGAAAGGGGGGATAAGGTGGTTGAGACTTAATGGGGGGATAAGGCGACGAATAATGAGGGAAAAGAGGATAAGGCAAGGGGAAACACTCGGGAAGGGGGTATTCTTTGTTTTGGGGGTAATATTTTCATATCAGAGAAGGAGAAGGAAGGGAGGGAGTGTGGACTGAATCTATATTGCTAGATTTACTAGCAACTTGCTTGAGGACTTTTACAGGGGGCATCTGTTGCTAAGAATTTTGGGCTCGGGGGCCCGAAAACCATAAGGAATCCTAGAGCTAGGTAGTCGGATAGGTTGTTCCTAGCTAGATTGGAGGTGGCATAAATTCTTCAAAAACTACAGTTCAATATTAGGGGCTTGAGGATCTGGATCTTAATCAATTAAAGGCCATATTATCGTTTTATTTTGCTCATTTAAACTCTGGATTGAAGTACTTAGGCTATCTTTTAAATCTAGGATCGACCAAAGCTGATGATTGGGGTTGGCTAGTGGCTAAAATCGAAAACAAATTTGGGCTCTGGTGTAATCAGTGGCTATCATTAGGAGGTAGATTAATTTTGGTCAAATCAGTATTGGAGAGTCAATCGGTCTTCTGGATGTCTATGGAGGTGATTCCTAAATCCGTTTTAACTCACATCCGACAGTTAATGTTTGCATTCCTGTGGAGCAATTAGAAGGCAATTCATCACTTCCATATCTATAGATGGGATCTCCTTGCAAGACAAAAACATTGTCGGGGATGGGGGGTCAGGAATTTAGTTACTTTCAATTTTGCTTTACTGGAAAACACCCTTTGGAGGGTGCTCACTGCTGATAGCATTTGGCATAGTATTCTTTTGGATAAATACATTGGGGATTCTTCGGTGGTTGACTAGCTCTGTAAATCAACTCACCAGCAGCAGAACACGTCAAGCTTTTGGGGTGGCTTGACCAAGAACATTTTCATGTTATTGCATTGGATTCGGTGGAGGCTTGTCTCTAGAAATTTGATTTTATTAGGCTTGTATAAAATCATTGGTCTGGAGGACAACTCGCTCCTTTCAGACTCCCTCCTATCGCATATGTTTTTTAATCATATTTTAGTCCTAGCCCAGGCGAGAGATACTATTAGCATATCTTCTTTCCCAGATTGGTGGCGCGTGATTTATTCTTTGGGGCTTTGTGGTCATAACGTTTCAAAATGGGATAGTTTCATTCTTGCTTTAAGGGGAGCAGGGTTAACACTCAAATCTGGTGTGAACAGTTTGATGTGGATTGGGGGGGATGCTTCAAGGTAATTTCAATAAAAAACCTCTATTAACCACTAATAAACCCTCTTTATCTCGACTGTGAAAAATACTGGATTATTAAGCTGTGGAAGTGGCCAGTTCAATTAAAAATTAAATTGTTTGTGTGGTTGGAAGCCTTTGAAAAAATTCTTACTAGGGAAGCACTCCAAAAAAAATGATGGGAAGGCCCGACAGTGTGCAAGCTTTGAAATTGCAATGCCAAAAATTTCAATCACCTTTTAATCCATTGCTCTTTCACAAAGGCAGTGTGGCCTTGTCTGTCGGAAATATACCATTTAAAATTCCAGTGGGCTGGAACAATGGTCTCAGACTGCTTAAATGTGTGGACATTGGAAAAATCTGCTCTAGTAAGTCTGGCTGCCATTTCTTGCTGGCATATTTGGATTGAGAGGAATAAGGTTTTATTCGAGGAACACACTCCCTCTTACCTTGCAGTGGTGCATAGGATTACAGTTACCTTCTCTTAGCAGACAACTATTTTAAATCCTATTCCAAATAGAGTGTGTGATTTTACTCACACCGAGGGCTACACTTTGGCTTGTTTCGATGGTGAGGCCCTTTCAACTGGGGGTTGTTGTGCAATGGGAGGTTTTTCCAAGACTCATGCTTCGAGGGTCACCAAATGGTACATCAACTGTGGAGTGGGTACAAACACAAAGGCGAAACGCATGGGTTTGTGTGCGACCCTCACTTTGGCATCACTTTGGGCAATGGAAAAAATTCAAATCTTGGGGGATTCTAAAGTTATTATTGATTAGATAAATCAAAAGGGTCAACTTCAAGCGGTGAGTTTAGAAGGCTAGAAATTAAAAACAAAGGAACTGACACATAAATTTAAAGATATTAGTTTCAAGCACATTCACCGAGAGCACAATAAAGAAGCAGACTTACTGTCAAAGCGAGCACTAAAGGAACCCAAAGGTGGACTGACTGTTTATCATTGGAAAAATGGGGAATAAATCCCTCCTACCCATATTAATATCTTAGAAGCTTGAGTGTTTTGAGAAGCCTGGTGAGTTAATACATGGTTTTGAGGAGAGCATTGTTTCCATTTCGATGATTTTTAGCCTTTATTTCAGTTGATTTCAGTATTTTTATGCATGAACAACGTATTAGTCTCTTGTGGTATTAAATATAGCCAAAGCTTTCATTTGGCTACTCCTTCGCTATATCGGTCAAAATTGATACCGTGTCTGTAAAAAAAATTATACCTTATATAATTTTGAGATACTTTTCTATTGGAAAAATCTTCAAATAAGATCAAATGCAAAATTCCATAATCAAATATAACTTCAAACAAATTCTTTCCTTAATAAAATATAACTTTTAACCATTTTTTAAAAATAAATAGGAAAAAAAAATTCAAAGTTCCATAATCAAATACACCTTCTAACAATTTCTATAAAATTTGGGAAAAAAATTCAAATATAACTTTTAACCATTTTTTTTTTAAATTTTTGAAAAAAAAATTGGAAAAAAAAATTCAAAGTAACATAATCAAATATACCTTCTAACAATCCCTATAAAATTTGGGAAAAAAATTCAAAGTTGCATAATCAAATATATCTTCTAAAAAAATTTCCCTATAAAATTTGTAAAAACAATTGGAAAAAATTTTCTATTGGTTGGGTTCCTCCCTTAAGAAATAAGGATAAGTAGCTTACGCCCTTTGACTTATTCCTCCCTTAAAAATAAAGATAACTAACTTACGCCCTTTAAAAATAATGATAAGAAAGAGATATCTCAAAAAATTGGGAACTTGAAAAACGTTAAAAAAAAATTGGAAACTTTGGGAAAATGTTGAAAACAAGCTTTCGATGATTAACTCACACATGCATAATCTTTTTTTGTTCTAGTAAAAAAAAAATCTTATATTAGAAAATATAAATATTCTTTCACAAAGAAAAAAACTTTAAGTTCATTTTTTACAAAACTAAAGGGAAGTAAGTTTTGATCACATTACATTATTCTCCAGAACGTTGTAAAATTTTAGACACATACTTTGTAGTATATATCTTTTGTTTTTACATATCTTGTTCAAAATATAAAAAAAATAGTTTCTTCAACCTCGCAACAATGATATATTAATTGATAGCTAATCTTTTGAAATTTTATGATTGTCTTTTTGTACCCACTGCAAAATATATTCCATCCTCATCCAGTAACAAAGCTTCTTTTAAGAGTTGGTCAACTTCCTTGTTATAAGCTCTATATATGTTGAGCTTTAAGTTGTTGAAAATTCTCATTCAACACTCGAATTTTTGTCATCCAAGGTTGCAAAGAGACCACTTGTAGATTGTTTTCATTAGTAAACCAATCAATAATAATCTTTGAGTCACCTACCGGTTGTAACCTTGTTACCTTTTTATAGCATGCAAAAAATAAGATACACCACAAGGCTAGGAGTTCACCCCTAGTATTAGTTCCTCTACCACAGTTCATCTTGAGTATGAAAGTGCCCAAATCTCAACATTTTAACAAAGCTCCAACCCCACATTTAGCACCCTTGTCTTGTGAGACACCATCAAAGAACCCCACTACCAGATCCCAGTCAAGTATAGGAGGCCTATCAATCCTACTAAGATTAGTAGGTTGTGATTTTTTTTATTTCTCCCAAGTCCTATAGTATATTGTTGTATACTCTGAGCAGATTAAGAGGATGATCTTAAAAAATAACCAGATTCTTGGGCTTCCAAACCTCCCAACAAATATAACAAGGAATTTCTTTCCAATTTCTCATCTTCCTTATCCAATTTTGTAAACATTCAACAGTATTTCCTCCTTCCCAAGTACTAAATAGTTTTAAATCCTTTATAATTGTAAGCCAAATGTCTTTGGTAAAACTTCCCAAGTACTAAATAGTTTTAATTCCTTTATAATTGTAAGCCAAATGTCTTTGGTAAAACTGCACTCCACAAATATATGATACATTGTTTCCTCATTGTTCCCACACATAACAAATCTACTAGGCCCAATAGTACCTCTTTTGACCAAATTTTTCGAAGTAAGAATTTTATGTTCAAGCATTAACTAAATAAAAAGTTTGACTTTTATAGGTACCTACCATTTCCAGAGTTCAGTATACCAGTAAATTGGTTCTTCCTCCATATCCTCCATCAATTGAACTTTATAAGCTTGTTTGGCATTTACCTCTCCTCCTTTAGTATCCCAACATCACAATATGGTATCTTTTTAATTATTTAATTCAAACCCCGAACCAACTAAGCCCTTAACAAAATTATTCCATTCATCTTTATGTTCTCCTTCTAGCCCGAAAGTCTCATCCTTTTTCCAACTTGTATGACTTATGTCCTCGAAATCAAATGTCCCAACTTGTGGAAATAATTCTATACCTTGTGCCTTCAGTGAAAATATGAGATTCCTTGATAGTTTATAATATGAGTGAGACCCAAACATTGGATCAACTCCAATTCTTATGCCCCTCCCATTTCCAGGTTTCCATATCATCTGATCGGTTATAATACTTATTGATGATGTGAGTTCTCTCCAAATATTTGAAATACCAGTCCAATTTTTCCAGCCTTCCCTGAACCACTTAGAAACAATTTTCTTCTTAAGGTATTTTTTAAGTATCACCTCATGCCATAGACCAGGCACCATAAGACACCTCCACAAATTTTTAGCCACCAAATCTTTTCCAAAGGAAAAAATATTTTTAATACCCCACCCACCTTCCTTTTTTGGTTTTGCAATCTTTTTCAAACTTATCAAATGCATACATTCTTTTATTTTTTTATCAGTCCACAGGAAACTAAACATCCTCCTTATAATATTGTTTAGAAGAATTTTTGGTGTCTTAGAAAAAGAAATCCAATACACATGTATGATTTTGAGAACCACTTTTACAATTGTGACTCTTCCCCCTAAAGTTAGCCACCTATGACTCCAGTTTGAAATTCATTTTTCAATTCTTTTCTCAATCCAATTCCATTTTTCCCTAGTATAGCAGTTAAGTTTAAAAAAACAAAACATGAGGTACTTAAAAACAACATCTACTGGTTTTACTTCAAAGGGAAAAATCTCCTTCAACAATGCAAGCTCCTCAGCTACCCATCCTGCTTCTAGGAACAAATACTTTTGCGAGCTAAAGTCGATCCCTATAGCCTTGCAAAATAGTTCCAAGACCTCCTTATAAGCTTCCCATTAAGTAATGTTTTCACTCCCAAAAATAATTACATCGTCCACAAACATCAAATGTGTAATTAGTATCCCTCTTGCTGCTAAGACTCCTTCTATTTTCTTTTCCCTAACCTGTTGTTGTATGGATCTGCTTAACCCTTCTACAACCAGAAGAAAATGTAAAGGAGATAAAGGAAAACCTTGCCTTTATCCCCTTGTACTTTTAAAGAAACTGGTAGGTCTACAATTGATCAACACAACAAAATTTGCAGTAGTCGCGCACCCCAAAATCCAATCTGTAGCTTCTAAACTCATACCCACTTGTAGTAAAACTAACCTTAGAAAACCCCAGTCCACTCTATCATGAGCCTTTATCAAATCTAGTTTAAGGACTAGTGCTTTGATATTTTTTACTTTGATACTGTGTAAATTTTCCCGGACTACTCCAATGGCATCAGTAATTTGTCTACCCTATAGAAAGATGAATTGTTCCTTTGAAATACCAAACGACAGAGAGGATTTTATTCTAGTATCAATAATTTTAGTGATGACCTTATACATAAAATTGCATAATGCAATTGGTCTATATCCTCCTAAGGATTATGGTTTATCACTCTTAGGTATAAGTGAAAGAAAGGTAGCATTCAAAGCTCTAGTTACTCTACCTTTCCTCCTAGACTCTTCAACCATCTCCAAAATATCATTACCCAATAGATAAAAAAAAAAGTCAAGAAAAATTCTACAGTCCAACCATCCGACCTAGGACTCTTTCAATAATTAATACCTTTAAGAGTTGATAGTATTTCTACTAAAGTTATTGGCTCGTCCAATATGAGGCCTTCTTCCTTTGAAAACATCCTTGGATAATTCCTTAATACTATTATTTGATTAGATATGGAAAGGTTAGCCTAAACCTTGAATATATTCTGAAAATATCTAGCTGCTTCCTTTTGTAGTCCTTGATTACTATCGATCAGTGTTACATCTTCCTTGGTAATATCCCAAATAGTATTGTTTCATTTTTTGGAATTTGCATAAGCATTAAAAAACTTAGTATTCTTGTATCCTGAATCAAACAAGTTTAACCTACTCTTTTGCCTCAAAGTTTCCTCCTCCTGTCTTAGTAGAACCAATTTCCTCTTTTCTTTTTCTAGTACCAAGATTTTGTCTTCTTCCTTCTCAAAGCCCCTCAGGAAAATCAATCTATAGTGTATCCAATTCAATTTCTAGATTTACCAACTCTTCCTTTGCTTCAAGTTTTTTATTTCTTTCCCAGTTTATCGCCAAAGACTTAAGTATCTTAAAAACGACAGAGAGGATTTTATTCTAGTATCAATAATTTTAGTGATGACCTTATACATAAAATTGCATAATGCAATTGGTCTATATCCTCCTAAGGATTATGGTTTATCACTCTTAGKTATAAGTGAAAGAAAGGTAGCATTCAAAGCTCYAGTTACYCTACCTTTCCTCCTAGACTCTTCAACCATCTCCAAAATATCATTACCCAATAGATAAAAAAAAAAGTCAAGAAAAATTCTAYAGTCCAACCATCCGRCCTAGGACTCTTTCAAKAATTAATACCTTTAAGAGTTGATAGTATTTCTACTAAAGWTATTGGCTCGTCCAATMTGAGGCCTTCTTCCTTTGAAAACATCCTTGGATAATTCCTTAATACTATTATTTGATTAGATATGGAAAGGTTAGCCTAAACCTTGAATATATTCTGAAAATACCTAGCTGCTTCCTTGGCCTTCTTCCTTTGAAAACATCCTTGGATAATTCCTTAATACTATTATTTGATTAGATATGGAAAGGTTAGCCTAAACCTTGAATATATTCTGAAAATACCTAGCTGCTTCCTTTTGTAGTCCTTGATTACTATCGATCAGTGTTACATCTTCCTTGGTAATATCCCAAATAGTATTGTTTCGTTTTTTGGAATTTGCATAAGCATTAAAAAACTTAGTATTCTTGTATCCTGAATCAAACAAGTTTAACCTACTCTTTTGCCTCAAAGTTTCCTCCTCCTGTCTTAGTAGAACCAATTTCCTCTTTTCTTTTTCTAGTACCAAGATTTTGTCTTCTTCCTTCTCAAAGCCCCTCAGGAAAATCAATCTATAGTGTATCCAATTCAATTTCTAGATTTACCAACTCTTCCTTTGCTTCAAGTTTTTTATTTCTTTCCCAGTTTATCGCCAAAGACTTAAGTATCTTAAGATTTTTAACCAATGAATCCATAGGATTTAATATCTATGTTCCCAGCAATCCATTTAACCAATGAATCCATAGGATTTAATATCTATGTTCCCAGAAATCCATTCCAATTGGATCTCGCTAAATTAACAAATTTTGGTTCCTCAAGCCATACAAAATTAAATTTAAAAGGATAATAGATATTTCCTTTATCTTGTTCCAAATGGAGAATCACTAGCATATGATCAAATATATTTAAATTACACACCCCAAGTTTTGTATCTGAGCCCTCACAACACTAGGTCCTAAAATATAAAAAATTTATCCAATCTCTTAGCAATGTAGTCCTGACCTCCTCTTCCTTTTCTCCAGGTAGGGAGTAGTATTAAAGGCTCAACATTCACTGGTCCATCAACTTGTATCAAATGGCTAAAATAAACTTGTAAGGAATCAACTCTAGCATGGGTTCCCCACACTTCTTTGTTTGAAGTGGTAAAGTTTAAGTCGCCTCCCAGAATAAGATTGTGTTCATTAAGTAACCCATCACTTTTAATAACCTCACAAAAATCCTCTCTGTGAGAATAAGGTCCATAAAAATTTATCAACTTTAGTCTTTTATTTATATCTTTAACTAATCCATCCAGCAGTATCCCTGTAGGGGTCAAAAAAACCAAAAATTCATCTTTTCTCGGATTCTAAGAAGTTAAAAACCAACCTAAGAGTCTTGAAGAATCCACCCCACATAAATACCAATTAGGAAGTAATTTGACAAAAAAATCTCTCTCTTTTGCTTCATAGGCCATTGTTTCCTAGATAAATAAAACATCCAGTTTTGCTAAATCTAGGAACATTTTAAGGGCTAAAAACTTTGAAGTGCCCCCCCACACCCCTTACATTTAGTGTTGCAACAATAATTTTTTAACCCTTGCTAAGGCTTTCTGAGATCTAAACGCCCTAGGTCCATCTATCATCGTAAAAAAGGTAGTAGCATTATTCTACTTCTCTTTCCCTAGCTTCTTTCCACTTCTAGTTTTAAGCAGGGAAAAATATTTTTCTAGACCTCCATGAATGACCCCTTTCAACAGTGAAGCCTCTCCCACCAAACTGTAAGCAGACACACTTCTTAAATTCTTAGCCTTCAAATTCTTTTCTAAAGTCTTTGGTATAGGTTTCCCACCAAAAAAAAACCGACAAAGGAGACCAGGTAAGAATATCTCTTTAGGTAGGAATAATTTTTTTTAAAGACTCATCTATCTCAGAAAGAACGGTCAGGTCTTTCTGAATATTAGCACTCAGGCTCAACCCTCCCCTCCAAACCTACAAGAAGCTTTGCTACAGGGTTTACCATAGACTTTGTAAGGCAGACCAAACTCCCATGAATCACTAAATATGCAGAATTCCTTATTTATGACAAAAAATTAGTATCCGATCTACAACCCCCCAAGTATAATCAACTGGTTGCCCACTCCACAGAATTGACCTATATTCCTCGATCCCATAATTAAGAGCATCCCTCTCAAAAGTAGGACAACCCTCTCCCGCACAATTAGTATTTCCCCCTTCATCAACTCACTCGACTAATCCACAATCATCATAGGCAAAACAAAATTCCCCCCTCCCACAGAGCAACCTACTACCTCCCCTTCCAAATACCTCCCAATACCAATAAGATATTCTAAGGACTCTTCCTGAGCCCCCTCCCTGGACAACTCCCTTAAGCCCTCAATATTCTCTACAATAGAAGGGTTACATACAGGCCCTATCATCTCCTTAGTAACGTTCTCATACTAGGAGGACTCCTCCCTTAAATCCTACCTCCAAATAACATCACTGACAAACAAAGTGGAAAAAATATTAGAGCACAATAGGTTTAACTTACCATATGTTGTGTTGCTATCTAAGGCCAAAGGATGCAAGGTCTCAATCCAGTCTTCAATAGTTCTAGTCATGATTGTTGACTACAAATCCACTCCCACTTAGCAGGCCACATCAAACCAGCCTGGTATCATTTTCTTACTAACCCCATTACACTAATGTTGTAGGTGCCTTGTCTACTTACACACTGCACACCTAAAAGGAATCCCCAAATAATCCATCCTTTGCTAATACATAGTTCCACGCCAAACAATATCTATCTCGACAGGTAAACCTTCATTCAGATCAATTTCCACCAACAATCTCCCCATCCACCTATCTGGGATTGTTAGTAACTTTGAATCAACATGTAGGAATTTTCCAAGAGTGTTCCCTATCTCCTTGAAAGCCTCAAAGTTCCATATCGCTAGCGGACACCCATGCATCAAAACCCATAGATGTATGAAGCATATATGCTCCTTTTTTGGGTTAAAAGCATAGTGGCATCATTTTAACATACGACTTCCATTATTCACCACCCAAACCCTTTTCAACACCTCCTCTGCATCCTCCGAGGTTTTAAAGAGGAAGCAATACCAGCCTTTTGTCAAAATAAAAACCTTCAATGACTATCCCAGAACAGATCCCCAATTATCTTCTGACCAACTATGTATATCTCTAGCCTCCATTGCCCAATATCCAAATCTTCCTACAAGCCCCTGCAAAGAGTAAATTTTGACTTCCTTCATCCCAATATCTCAACCAAGAGTTATAATAGGTTTTGTTTTTTTACCCTCCATGCCTTTAACCTCACTCGAAATTTTTCCTCCCCCCTACTTCTATTTAAACAAGAACTAAAAGTATCATTCCCTATTGTCTTCTTCCCTTCCACTACAGACTCCTCCCTTCCTCAACCTACCACAGCTCCCCGAGTGATGCTACCTCTGCCAAAATCTAACTCCAACTCCACAAACCTGTTAAGTCCAAGTCCACTCTATAATCTCCTCCCAACTTCTAAGGCCAAGGACCCTTTCACCACCCCCTGTTATGTAATAAGGTCAGTCAGTCCTCCCTCCTCTACTACTTTTCTCCACTTTCCTCCCTCTAAAACCATCAATGAGTTATGCGTCGATAGGTTGGTCGAAAGTGCACATGATGCACCTCCCCTTTCTGCTTCCTGACCAAACAACTCATTTATGATCTCGATGGATCTAGTATCCATCGATCCATGAGCTAGATCGCCACATGTCCTTAATGTAGTAGGGGCCTCCAGCTCTAACTTGACCTTACCTACCCTCATGTCATCCTTTATTAAAGTTTGACGATACATCCTTAACTCCTCCCTATACACCTCATCAAATTCGTGTAGGCACCCTTGGCTCCACCACTGATCTTCATTCAAGATGTCTTCTGAAACCACGACATCTAATGCCATAAACCCTAGTAACTAACAAGTCAACCACAATAAAAGGTTTGCAGCCCTAGTCTAACCCCTTACCCACTTGCCATCACCCATGCCTTCTACGCACATATCTGGCTCCTCTCCCAAAGCCATCGAGGATCCATTAACTCGCCCACACAGTTCCCATCCAGGATCAAACCCTCCCCTCTCTATAATTTGAACATTGCAAAGCAAGATTAGATTTTTGTGTTGGAGTARCACAAATGCATAATCCAAAGTTGATAAGATATCTAGAAAATTTTGTGGGAAACTAAAAATGGTTTGGATACTTATATTAATATTTTTATCTCATTTGGTTTGGATACTTATATTAATATTTGTCTCTCATTTGCATCATCTAATCTAAATTTGATAAAACTTTATACAAAAGTTGGGATAAAAATCTATAAAAAAAAATGGGAATATTTGGGAAAGAAATTTAATCTCTAAACGAAGTTTAGTTAATATTTATCTCTCAAATTTATAAAAAATTAGGATGAAGATCTATAAAAAAAAAATTGGGAATATTTGGGAAAAAAATTTAAGCTCTAAACGAAGTTTAGTTAATATTTATCTCTCAAGTTCACCGTCTAGTTAGTATTTATCTCTCACATTTATCTTTCAAGTTCACCCTCTAGTTAATATTTATCTCTCAATTGTACCATCTAAATTTGATAAAAATCTACAAAATTTGAGAATATTTGGTAAAAGATTTTAAGCTCTACCTAAAAAATGAGAATGTACCTAACAAAGACATGCGGACATGGACAAAGAAATAAATTTTCYTAAACATGAACTTATGAAACAAAATAAATATYCTTAAATTCCTGAGCAAAAGCAYTTGTAAATTTCATACAACTATAAACATTCTTAAAAGCCTGAGCAAAAACGTTTGTAAAATTTATAAAACTATTTGTAAAAWTAAAACAAAACAAATATTCTCAAAATCTTGAGAAAGAGTTTGTAAAATTTATAAAACTATTTTTCCAACCTGATAAACTTAAAGAACMAAGTAAATATTCTCAAAATCTCGAAAAAAGAATTTCAGAAATTTATAAAACTATTTTTTTAATCATTTGTAAAATTTATAAAACTATTKGTAAAAATGAAACAAAACAAATATTCTCAAAATTTGTAAAATTTAAAAAACTGTTTTTCCAACCTGATAAACTTAAAGAACRAAGTAAATATTCTCAAAATATCGAAAAAAGAATTTGAAAAATTTATAACTGATAAACTTAAAGAACAAAGTAAATATTCTCAAAATACCRAAAAAAGAATTTGAAAAWTTTMTAAAACTATTTTTTTAATCAAGAATGAAATAAATAATCTCAAGAATCTMGAAAAAAGAATTTGAGAAATTTATAAAACTATTTTTTCAACCAAGAACGAAATAAATAATTTCAAAATCTTGAGAAAAGYATTTGTAAAATTTATAAAACTATATTTTGGACCTGATAAACTTAAAMACAAAATAAATACATTTTGTAGAGCCTAGAGGACGCAAAATTAGCCGAGGCGATATTAAACGTGAGAATACTTTTCATAGGCGAGGCGATATTAAACGTGAGACTACAAGCTCACGTGGCATCAATAGGATTTTCAATGTTGACAGGGATTGTACGTCTCGATAGTGGCCCCTTGACAGCAGCAATTAGAAGAAGGAAGAAATATATTATTTTTCTTAGGAAGCTTTTTTTTGTTCTTTTTCAACCCCTTATTTCACAACATAGTTGATACATAGTTGATGGGAATTGGTTTTTAATTTAGAAATAAACAATTTGGTTCTCTAAGATATGTTTATTAGAAAGAAAAAAGAAATTATTTTTTTTCAGAAGTTTCCTTTGGTGTTTTTGTTTCCTTTGGTGTTTTTCAACACCGTGTTTTTCATAACATAGTTGATGAGAATTGGTTTTTAATTGAGCAATAAGAATTGGTGTTTTTCATAACATAGTTGATGAGAATTGGTTTTTTGGTTTTTTTCAACACCGTGTTTCATCACATTGTTGATGAGAATTGGTTCTTAATTGAGCAATGAGAATTTTGACTCTCCAAGATATATTGACACCTATGTACGCATTTTGATGATGATTGTAAATGATGTTAAACTCTTCAATATAATACTCTTTTCTTCTAAGTAACCTTGTATCCCAAGTTCACTTGTACAACTTATCTATAAATTATTTCTTCCTAACATATTAGGTTTCCCTTCTACTATCAGTAAACTCACACCTCACTCCACTATTGGCTCAACCTGTCTCCACTATATCAGTAAACACACACCTGACTCCAGTATTGGCTCAACCTGTCTCCACTATTGGCTCAACACACGGATAGTAACTATCAACGAYGAAAATTTATGAAATTGATGAAAATTTATGACRACTTGTAARAAATAATTGTGTAAATAAATAAATCAATTATTTGTATTARATTGATCCTTGTTTTGCAAGGCTTGAAAGATATWAAAGAACTATTAAATCTAAAATAATTCAAACATTTAACTTCAAGGAATGAAATGATGGAGGTGATTACAGGAAAAATGTCTCGGAGATAAACTCCTACATTTTAGACCAGAAACTGGAGAGTACCAGGGAGACCATTTGCGAAAAGATCTAGAGAAACCCAGATACACCAATGGCAACTTATTCACATCTTCTTCAGTTATATTTTTACGCGGGCATCTCAGAAACGCGTATGTTAAGGGGAAAACTAATGTAAAGATCTATATAAATTGTAGCTTTTTTTCATACTTATCGAAGGAATAGTTTGAAGAAATTATGCCAGTTAATCAATGACTTGAAAACCGGCTCCACAAGCAAGAACACGATCGATATTGCCAAGAACTGGGATATTGAAAAAATGTCTAGGCATGCTGGTGGGAGTGAGGCTGCACATCCAGTTTCAATGTTTTATTTGAAACTAATGTGCTTGAGTGAGGCTGCACACCCCATTTCAATGTTTTATTTGAAACTAATGTGTGTGCGGATTCCACACCATGTCAATTACCATAGCAATTTGATTCCACACCATGTTAATTACCATAGCAATTGGTTCGGTCGAGCCCTAAGCATACCTGGGAAGTGTCATTAAGCATACCTGGGAAGTGTCATTAAGAGGCCTTTTACCGTTGAACAAAACTTTGAAGTGAGAGATTCCTGCCTAAAACCTTCTAAATGTGCAAAGTTTCGTGCAAAGTTTCGAGCAGAAAACTGTAACTTCACGATTCCAGCAAGTTTTTAAGGCACTTCTCCATGAAGATCTTAACACTCATCATTGTGACATGCTCTGGATAAATTAGGCGGCCTTTTACCATTGAACAGAACTTTCAAGTGACAAATTCCTGCCTAAAACCTTGCAAATGTGCAAAGTTTCGAAGAAGAAACTGTAACTTCACGATTCCAGGCAGGTCTTTAAAGCACTTCCCCAAGCAGGTCTTAACACTCATCACTGAGACATGTTCTGGATAAAAATGTTTATGGCATGCTGGTGGGAGTGAGGCTGCACATCCAATTTCAATGTTTTATCTGAAACTAATGTACTTGAGTGAGACTGCACATCCAATTTCACTGTTTTATTTGAAACTAATGTGCTTGAGTGAGTCTGCACATCTAATTTCAATTTTTTATTTGAAATTAATGTGCTTGAGTGAGGCTGCACATCCGATTTATGCGCATCTAATTTCAATGTTTTATTTGAAATTAATGTGCTTGAGTGAGGCTGCACATCCAATTTCAATGTTTTATTTGAAACCAATGTGCTTGGATTCCACACCATATTAATTACCATAACAACTGGTTCAAGGGAGAGCTAAGCATCCCTGGGAAGTGTCATTAACAGGCCTTTTACAGCTGCCTGGAACCTTGAAGTGACATATTCCTGCTTAAAACTTTGTTAATGTGCAAAGTTCTGAACATGAACCTGTAACTTCAGGATTCGAGACAGGTCTTTAAGGAATTTCTCCTGGGTTCTTAGGACTCATCACTATTACATCTGAACATAAACCTGTAACTTGAACATAAACCTGTAACTTGAAGATTCGAGACAGGTCTTTAAGGAACTTCTCCTGGGTTCTTAGCACTCATCACTATTACATGCTCTGGATAAAGTACTCATGCAGGTTGTACTTTCCCCAAGATACATATGATTTATGTGAGATGCTTAAGAGAAGAAAATGAAAGAA
>JASDQU010438661.1:0-16369 GCA_032191745.1 Picea mariana
CCTTATGATGTGAAGTGTCTTTCAATTTTTGTATAGTATTTGACCCTTCTGGAATGCTGTGACTAGTGCCATGAATGACTTCATTGCTGTTTTGATGATGTAGAGTCCTTGTCGCTATGTGCAGATGATGTGGAGTTCTTGTCGCCATGTGCGGACGAAATTTCAGTGCTAACAAGTTGAATCTTAATTCTTTCAGATGATAGCATTATAGTTTAGACTAGGATTTCAATTATACGATTGTTTGGAGATCTTTACTTACTCTGATTTTCATATGTTATGTTTTTGTTTTTATGAATTTGATTTTGTTTCATGGACATGAATGTTGGCAACAGTAGTTAGACATAATTGATGGAGAACTAGTGAAGTTTACAATAGCACATTGTGAACCACAACATACTCAGTATATTGACTATTGAACTACCCATGCTATGTCTTAATGATTGATGTGTGATTTCCATTTCAGAAGTGTGATTGCATAGTTAGTTTCCTGGGTCATATAGTAGAGTTTATCTGTCAAATAAATCCATCTCATACTTGCATGTTCCATAATGTAGTAGATAGCCTCTCTGTGAAAGACAACTAAAGTGTGTTTTGATTTGCTAGTTTGTTTTGTTTCCAGCATGCATAATCCAGAATAGTTCTATACTCATGACATTAAAATTACCTTTCTTACTGGTGTCTTGCAACTCTATTGATTATGAATCTCAGATTGATAATTAATGAGTGCATTATACTAAACATATAAGTAGCACAACAGACTGGCAATGGGAGGTTTCCCTCCAGGAAGAACATGAAAAGGGGGTTGCCTCCTATGAGGGGTAGGCCCGACATAGGATGGTGGTCTTCCAGGAGGGATAGGTCTACTAGATGTTGTTTTCCCTCCTGTTAGTTGTATTTGGATGGCAAGGGTCTACATTCTTAGGTGAAAAGATGTCCTAAGAAGATCATGCAGAACATGTGGAGTTGTAGAGTGAAAGTTTGTAAAAGAGGGGGTAGGGATCGAAGTGCCTTGGGAATGAGTAGAGGTGATGAGTCCAGCATTAGGATGGACTTGTGTTGACATAACAATAGGGTTAATTACCTGATCGATGGGGTGATTCATAGTTTGACCAGATGGCCCAGTTTCAACAGGAGGGTCATGAGGATTAAAGGGTTGTCGAAAGGATTCAAAATTTTCATAGAGATTGTGTCTTGATGAAGTCCTCCATATAGAAGGAGCAGGTGTGGGATTTTTATCTACTACAGTGGTAGGACAAACAAGATTCCTATACTCATCACCAAAGATTGGTTCTATGGATCCCATATATGTTTCGGTAAAAGCTCTCGCAGGTAACTGTGGGACCTCTTCATCTATGACATTCCCAAGGGAGTCTAAATGAAGCAAAAGTGGTTCGAGAGGAATTGCCGACATAGATGTACTGCGAGGAGTGGGATTCTCAACCGTAACCAAAGCGCCTTCTGAATTGTATAACGAAGGAGCAACAACACTCCCAACATCAGATTGATTTTCTACCTCTCCAAGGTAGTTGTCTTCTGGAGGGTTAGGAGGCAAGGGTTGGTAGCCTTCCAGAGGAAACCCTTGCATCCTATGTGATCGGTGAAGACCTTTATCGTATATAGGATCAATTTTGGAGAATAACAATACACGCTAAAAATCTAGGGCCAGATAACAAAAACAAACAACATACGTTAATAAAATCTAGGAATCAAAACCAAGCAAACAAAACTTCTCTCGATGATCATACTAGTTGGTGATGAAATCCAACGTTGCGTGATCAAGTCAAGAAGGGGCTAGGGTATGGTGGAATAGTTACAATGGTGACCTGCTTCATGGAATTTCACCTTGGTGCAAGCTTCCACGCAGTAATTGTGGATTTACCCTCCAAGGAGCCCGAGTGAGTTTGACAAATGTTTGTTCCAGGTACAGTGAGACTTCCCTTCACTGTTACCTTGTGTAAGTACCTCAAGATTATGGCAACTAAGGACACCAACTCACAGTCAACCCCTGGGTGGGTACAGTCGATAGTCCGATCCGAACGTATGGGCAGGATAACAAGTCTGAAATCAACTCAAGAGGCTCCCACACATAATCATGGGTATACCCTCAAGGGACCCTCGATATATGATCTGACCACTACAAACAGTTGAACCACAGAGGGATAATCTCTGTAATTCTCCCGAATGTGACCTCGTGTGTAACCCCTGTGTGAGAGGGGGATCCCAAAAATCCTATACGACAATTGGATTTGACTCTCCCTATCTCAGGATGCTAATGTTTGTTTTGAAAAACTTTGGAGAGTTGTACTCACAACCTAATCCAAAATGCTAGTCCTAGTCTAATGTTGGTGGAAGATCCTAAAAACAAAAATGTTCTAGATAAATTTTAATTAGCGATTATTTTACGGTTGTTCTTTACTCAAAGGGTGTATGACAATGAAATTGATGGTATGATGACTCAATTCAAAAAAAATGCACAAGAAAATGATAAACAGTCTTGTCTTTCTATGAACGCCTATTTAAGGGAAAGGGAGAGAGTTCTTTTCACTATCAAACACTAATATGCAATGTCCTCATACAATTGTTTCTCAATCAAATCCAATGTAATGCTAAAAAAATTCAGAAATGCCTACTAAATCCAAACCAATCACTAAAAAATGTCCTTTTGCTTATATGTGAATAATAATCAGATGTAAAACTTTGAATGTCAATCAGACTTCAGGATTAAACAATCAGAAGAAAACCTCACACAAACAAAAAAACACTCTCGTTGTGAATAAACAAGAAGGACAAAGAGAACCAAAATTGCAAACAAGAACCAAAAACCTCAAACAAAAGAGAAATACTGGGAAACTAACCTCAAAGATCAAATGAAAAGGTTCACATACCTTTGGATTTCCTCACAAAATCTTTCACTTAGTCAGATAAACGAGAAGAAAACAACAAGTTAACTCTAGGTCAACAAAGACACAGAGTGACTTCAAGGCAAGGAAATAAAATGTCAAATTTCCAAACAAAAGAGGATCAATTCTTAGAAAACAGGGTGTTGAAGGCCAATATCAAGATGGACTGAGAGTATGAGACTCTGAGCAAGTGCAAAAAACAAAAACTGAACTCAGAAATTAAAAACCTAGAGGATTTTTCAGAGAAAAGGGGGTAGCGCTCTGGTGTAAGGGGCACCGGAGCGTTCCAACACTCTGTGTAAGACCACCAGGGAGTGTTGGCACTTTGATAACAAGGGAAGGGGAGCGCTATGCTTCAAAAGTTCAGAAAAATGCCCAGAAACTCAAAATTCCAAACAGACTCAGTCAATCAGGGTGAATAAGATGACAGAAAGAGACAATAAAAAAAATCTAAGAATCAAAGACAGTATGGAGAATTTTAAATGAGTGGGAAAAGGGCCAAAACAATATCTAGGAAAGGAAAAAAAAATCAGAGTTCCTCCCCAATGGAGTCGCCAATTTCTGTTACAAGTGAATCCTCCTGTGGACAAGAGGATTCCCTATTGGTATCTAGACTCCTAAGGCCAAGACAGAAAAGTTCTTAACATGGACACTAACATCCTTTTAGATCTAATCAAGCTAATATATGAAGGAGAAGAAGAAATATATCTACCTTGTTAATGGTGTTTGTCCTTCCAAAGTCCAGGTTGAGCTTCAATCCCGAGCTCCCGAATAGATCCTATAGAAAAAACAAAGATACAATGGAATTCCTACTCTACTGAGATTATCTCAAACATAAATCCATCTACAACAAACAAAATCATGTGGAACAAACATAAGTTTGAAAGAAACGGGCCAAGCATTGATATATTGATAAGAACAAGTAAAAGTACTTACAATCCTTTGATGAAGGTGCAACAACTTCTTCCAGTTCTCCTTGTCCAAACCCTTTGTTCAAGTAATCTACACTTATTTATTTGATTACATCTCACTTATGAGATCATAAGTGTCACATCTCCAATCTCTTATATTCATAACACTTATATGATCATAAGTTTGGTATCAATCTCTAGTCTCTTCCTTTTATTTCACCATGAGAAGGCCTCCTTATATAACCTTGGAGAGGCCCAACCACTTGAGAGATATTTGGTATAAGTTGAGGATTCCTCTCCTTTAGTTGAGGATACTCCCTAAAATCATGCCTTGATCCAAGAATCAAACCCAACTACCTTCAGATATTGAGGGGATTGTCCCTTGATTTTCTCCAACAAACCAAAAATTTGCTCAGAAAGGGTAGTGCTCCCCCAAAAGGGTTCATAGAGCACTCAGACACTCCCCCAAAGAGGCCCAAGGAGTGCTAGCACTCCCTAATAGTGGGTGGGGGAGTGCTCCTCTCCAAAATCCATTTTTGAGTGGTTCTTTCAGTGGCAAAAGGTTTGTACTCCCTGTCAAGTGATTTCTCTTCTTCAAAACTAGTCTTTGAGGTGTCTTAAGTGTCTTTGTGATGTCATTAGAGGCATGACATATGAAATATGGCAATATTATGTTTGTGACACTTGCAACACTTGTGGTCAATATGTGACACTTGCGGACAAGATGAAACACTTACAACACTTGTAATGACAACACTTGCGACACTGTTGAAGTGAGTAATTTTGATCTGTAACAACAACAATGGACTCTTCAGAGATTGGGAAAATCAGTGACCCTACGCGATAAAAATACCCATCAAATCCAATAGTGAATTGTAGGGAAATGTCGTCATCGTGCCCCTGCAGAATGACAAGAAAGTACCCTCAACCCATGCAGATAAATACTTCTTGATAGGATTTGAACCATGTAATGGCCAATAGATCAACATAAGAAAAAGGTTCGTGACAATTTGGTATGGTTGCAGAGAAAGAGATAAGTGAGAGGAAAAACATGCAGAGGATGAGTGATACAGAACAAGGTGCTCTGTCTCAATGTAAATGATATGGGAGGGTCTAATCGTGGGTGTATTTGACACATATGAGTGCCATACGTGGTAATGATTGCGTAGGGTTTTAAATTTGAATGACTTTGTACTTGGAGGTTAAATCAAATCGTATGAAATATTTGATCAATGTCCAAGTTGAAGACTTAGACATTATGATCATAAAATGAAATCATAAATTTAATTTTCCCTTTTAACAAGTGTAAAAGATAGATATACTACCTTTAGTAATATTAATTCATCACTCAATGAATATAATTGAACTCCAGTGATCATACCTGAACTGAAGCATTAAAATCACATTCACAGCTACAACGTTTTATACAATACCTTATCCAACACTCTATCTGACACTCTATCCGGTCCTCCATATGGTACTCCATTTGGTCCCCTGTTCAGGTGAAAATTATACAATATTAAGCGGGCATTTGCCTAGATTACTAGGATTAGAAAATTCTTGCTGCCATGGTGAACAAGAGGGTGGATAGGAATGTAGCATCCCTTTTAGTTTCACTTTTCATCGAAATGCAATTGTTACAATGAATAATTGAGCATAAGCAGTCCTCCCTTGTATTAGACATAAACATAGACCAAAAAAAACTGCAAAGTATGATGTACAGTAGGCTTATTAATTATACACATAAAAGTTTACAACATTATGCCAAAATTATAAGGTTTATCATGACCATATAAACGACTGTTGACATAATAGCCTGAGATATTGTAAAAACAATATGACAAAATTTTGACAAAAATCCTACTTCCTCCTCTCATGGACTTTCTATACAAATGGGATGTTTTTAGTGTGTTTTTTTTTTAGCTCAGGAAACACCTCCCCCACTCCTAAGTATTGTGACACTTCACAATAAAAGATATATTAAACCATTCAATCCTTCCAATAGCCTAATATTTATAGTTTCCAAGTGTATAAATAAATTTCACACATTAGCCTAACAAGACAGTTAAGAACATGGCCCCACCTGTAGGACAAAACATCCTACATATAGTTAAGAAGAGTTAGGAAAGAGAGTCTTAAGATCACCTTTAAGTTAGTTTCCAATGGAAGATTAATGGGTTTCATTTACCTTTTCTTAACTATGCATACCTCTTTTCATTCCTACCTACAAGCAGTGTCGTACATTAGGACAAGTTTTAAGATCATAAATTGATCTTTATTTATTGTTTGTCAAATCATCACCCTCTCTAGGTAGAATGATCTGCTTCCAGCAAGCCTATTCAGTACTTTGACGGGTTTACCTAGTCATACCATAGGCCGGTACCCATTGTCAGCATACCTGTTCAGTATCACGATGGGTTAGCCTCTTACAAATATTTTTTACAGCAGAGACTAGTCCTTACCACCATATTTAAGATTTGTATATGAATGTTGCTTTTTGCAAGGAGATGGGGAGGCAACTTTGAAAATATTTTTATGGAATGGGATGGTATTTAAGTTGGAGGATGATTCTTCTTTATGCATTTTTTATATATTGTCCTGACGTAAGGGATACTTAAGTGGGAGTAGCCAATCAGAAGATATGGTACAATCAATCATTTTTAATGTGTGATGGATGGTACCATTGGAAAATAACAGAAAGGCGTCTATAGTCCCTACTCACTTTCCTCCATTTGAAATTATATTGATGTTTCCATGGATAACCTCTAGTTATACCTTCTTGCTACTCTTTTATAAAGATACTTTACTCACCTACTCAGAGCTCTAGATGGATTGTACTAGTAACCTCTAGGTTTGATAAAATAAAATGTCACTTCCTTATGTCGTCTAGTGGTGGAGATTATGAGAAACTACCATGAAAGATGCCTTGAGAGAAAGGAAGATAGAAATCTTGTAAAAATACTAAAAATGGATAATTTAAACAAAATTTTTTTTAATCATGATAAAAATATTTGTTATTCAATTGGTTCTTAAGCAGACAACATAATTTAAGCATAGAAGCATCTTCTTTTGAAGTAAAATACTTCCCTTTTTTTCTCCTTGAAATTGTCCACTTGTTTTTAAATGAATACTTGAAAAAGTTCCTAAAATTGTTTGTCAAGAACCACACCAGAAATATTTACATATGTACAAAAGAAAATCAAACTATTTCAAGAACAAAGAGAAGGAGAAGAAAATTCCCCATCCACCAAGGCCAGTGCCTTGTCGACTGACATGACTTGTATAAAGTCTTCTTTAGAAATGGGCATGTGGTAAAGTTTAAGTCTATGTCAATTTACTACAAAAGAGACTTGTTCCTCATCAATTGTTTTTATCTTCACAACCCCATTATCAAACATGGTAACCACTTCATAAGGACCCAACCATCAAGTGGTAAGTTTTCCTTTAAAAGTTTTAAACCTTGAATCAAATAGTAGAGCCCAATATCCAGGTTGAAATTGCTTCTTTTGAATGAATTTATCATGCCATTTTCTTCTCTGGTTTTGAACCAAGATTATCCTTTGAATAACATCCTCTCTAATTTCATCCAATTCGTTCAATTGTAGGAATCATTGTTTTTGTGCCTCCTCTAAATCTAATCCCGAGTGTGTAGCAATATGAAAGGTTCTTACTTGGAATTCAATAGGTAAGAGTACTTGTTTTCTATAAACCATTTCATATGGGGTATGTCTAGTGGTGTTTCTCTGTGTGTTGCGATATGCCCACAAATCTTCTGGAAGTCTAGCAGCCCAATATCTATGGTGTAGTTGGATAGTTTTAGTCAAGATAGTTTCCAATATTTTTTTTGTTGATTCCAGTTGGACATTATCTTGTGGTTGGTATGGATGGAGAGGAATTACGATTCTTTATTCCATAATTTTCTGTTAATTCCTTCATCAGATTAGAAATAAATTGTGTACCCTAGTCCATGACAATATCACGAGGAACACCGAAGTGGGTAAAAATATCTTCATAAATGAACTCAACAAAAGATTTTTCAGTAGCCCTAAACAAGGCTTTTGTGTCTACCCACTTAGTGACATATGTCAGGCTACTAAATTGAAGATTTAAATGACCTGAAACACTAAATTGTCAAACCAGGGTAAGTAAACTTTGAGCTGCTACACTGTATGTGTGGGCAAGCTAATTTCTATCTAAAGACTATCCTTAAAAGAAAACACAAACTCACTCTGAGAACTTGAATCCTAATGACTATCCTGAAACTTAGCACCTCCTATTTAATTCATCAACAGAAAACAGTCCTATACTTCAATGCTGGGGCTTCTATTTCTATGCCAAAGTATGATTTTACAAGACTATTCTACCGCTACTCCTAACTATCTATCATCACCATTTCTATTTAAGTCATGCCAGAAAGAGTGTTCCCTAGAATGCATTTAAACTGAACATCAAAAATGAATCTAAATCTGTCTATAGGAAAACAAAGTAATACCCTACTTACCCTACTAGTACCGGAAGCTTCCTCTAATTTAACTGTAATCCAACTATTCTAATTAAGCAGGGTAACTAACTATCTAACAAAGTAAAGTTCACTCAATCTCTAAGTGATGTTTGAATTGAAAACTAGAACCCAATCAAACCAAGTTCATGCTCTAAACCCTACAACAATCAACCATGCTTCGATACTCATCAACGTAGCAGATATTTAATAAGCTGAAAACTATACAGTTGAAGAATAATCAATCAATGAGCTGAACAGTTAATTCCAAAACTCAATAAACTAACATGCATGCAATTACTACGATACTGAAATAAACTAAATTTAATGCAGAGAACAACAGCGACTCGAACCTGTTTGGTGGGCCCAACCAAATGGTACAAGCACTGTAAGGAACAACCAGAACTAACTATATCATTCTACGCAATCACTGTGTACACTTCACGTTCCATCCACAGAGAAATAGCTCAAATCATATATCAGTGGAATAACATAACGCAAGATAGATTATATTCAAAAATGTATTTCAGAACATAGCATAATCCAACCGTCTCTTAGGAGCGACCTCCTGGTTATATATAGATCCTCCTCCATAACAGTCTAAAGAAAAATACATAAAGACAAACGGATCCCCGATCTGAAAATAGCTTGGAATCAAGTTTAAAATGGTCTTCACATCTTCGTGACACGTAGTGTCATGAAGTGTGAACGATGAAGAATTAATGACTCAATTTTATCATTATGCCTTCAATCATCCTATGAGCGATGACTCCAACTGTCATGTGAATCTCGTTGTCTCCCCTTCTGACCATAATGCGCAGATCTTGAGCGGCTTCATTGGTATCTCCATGGGGTACGAGCTGGTACCTGGTACTGGAAAATCCTGTAAATAGAAATAGTACCTAACTCAAGCCATATTAGTTTCAATATTAATTTAAAGCATAAAAATGCATAAAAATAGCTTGAAACGTAAAGATACCTTGAGTAACCCCATTGAGTGGTAAAGAGATGTCAATTGTGTCAAAACAAAGCCGGAAGGGGTGGTACTGGGTATGGAAATGGAGGTCTTGGTGGTATAATATAGGCAAAAACGTGATCAAAACTAGAGACCAACATGCCCCCACACTGAAGTCTTTGCCTGTCCTCAGGCAACAAAAATTTAAAGACTGGTAGCAATCAGAGAGTTGTAGCGGCTGCAACCAGCATTTGTAGTCTCTCATGTTTCTTCAGATTTCTGATTTCTTTCTTGAGGACTCAGTTGATTATAATATGCTTTCTGGCAGTCTTCTGAAGTTGCCTGTTACTTTTGAAAATGCCCTTATTCCTCTGCTTTAACCTTTCAATTTTGGACAAGAGGTGAGTTACCCTGAGTTTCATGAGTTCATTCTCAGTTTTAATATGTCTATCCAATACAATGTACTCATGTAACTTCTCTTTCAATCTGTTATTCTTGCTTTCTAGTTTTGCCACCATCGGTTTCAAGGATCGACTGGAGGAAATCTCACAGTGGGTTTCAAATGTCTGATCTTGTCCTGGCTGTGCTTGAGGGCTAGATGCATGAGTAAACTCGTCTGGACTTTGAGCAGGGGTGTGAACTCTATTGGAATTATGGTCTGAATTGCATTCAGGAGTGAATGCATTGGGACTTCGTTCATAGGTGTCACTTGGATCTGGATGAGCTGGGCTGAGTGTATAAGTGTCAACTAGATCGGGTTCAGGAGTGAACTCTCTTTGTATCCGAGCAGGGGTACCGGTTGGTACTTGAATTGACTCATTCTACACAATTCCTTTGGGCGTAGTAGCCTGCCGATCCATTTTATGATTTTTTCGAATGAGTTGGGACAGAGTCCGTGTCATTTCAGAGGGCTCTGGAGCCTCCTCGTGACCATACACACTTTCCAACCTCTCTTGTGGTGGGTAACTGGGCACCGAGTTGTCCATTCCTGACAATATGCTTTTACATTTTCTTTTCGGATTCCTCCTAGGCTTGTCAGTCAATTCTGCCAGTTCCTCTACGTCAATTATGTTCCCAGCAGCTAGGGAAGAACTCAGGATTCCAACGTTTACCTCTATATGTGTGGTGTCCTTCACAGTTTCAGTATTGGTTTCTACTTCGTCATCAATTGGAGGTTCTGAATCAGGGTCCCCAACATAGTCTTGGGTCGGGGATTTAACCTTCTTTTTCCTGGAGTTCAACTTTTTGTGTGGGGGAACAAGCTTCATACTCCTATCTTTAGACTAGGCACAGGCGAGGGTTTTTACAGTGAATAGATCCCAAGTTTCTTGCTTCTTCACCAGTGCAGATTTAATCAATATTTTAACTAGACCAAAATGAAATAAACTCCCTCGAAACTCGTTAGCCTTTTGGACCTGTTCAGCCATCCTTTTTAAACTTTTCAACAAAAAGAAGGGTATGTTCAGCAGAGTACCTGTGAAGTGTAATAGGAGTCAGGCATGGCAGGGGAATATGATGGTATATAGACCCTAACACGTGAGGTAACACTGGAGGATGGCCAACAATTGAGCCCACTGTGGTTCCAACCATGACTGCGACGTTCCCTCGGACCACTGTGTTTCCTGGTACTGAGGTTTCAAAAGCTGCGTACAGATCTTTTTATCAACCGACTGTCCCTTTGTCCATCTCTGACCTGTGGTGGGAAATTGAATTGCCTCTGAAATGAACTTCTCCGTGACCTCGAATTCAAGCTCGCACACTTTGGCGAACCCACCCTCAAAATGCAGAGCAAACTGGAGCGTGATTGCATCGTTATATCCATCGAACTTCTTCAGAAATGGCTCCCACCCCGCTTGCTTAAAAATATCTCTGGTTGCCTCATACTCCGGAAGGGCTTCCAAGTCTGCGTATGTCTCGGGTTCATGGCGATTTGATACCATGGCTCCACTTGGTATGACAAGGGAAGTCTATAGGTGGGCAGCGAAGGTTGGATGAGGGAAATGAAGGGAAAGAATGTGATGGAGAATGTAGTCGGGGGAGAAATCATATAAGAATATTTGAATTATCGTGGGGATCGATGGCGTGTGGAAAAATGATGATAACCGTACGTGAGTGCAAGGTATGATCACATATGAGTCATGTCGAACTCAGCTCCGGGAACGTGGTGCATTTTTATGACATGAAATGTCATGGTAGGTTAGCTCATTAGGTACAGGTCATGGAAATGATGAAACAATATGGATTAATCAAGGCACCCTTAGTTCAAACTTATTAGTATGCAAATTAATACAGTAAATCAACACGAACTAAACATACCTGAGTTAAATTACCTATCCCCATTGTTATGCAAGTCTTGCTGTAGAATTGTCTTTTGAAGTTAAGTCTGGATTTGAAGGGCGCGAAAATTGTAGTTGCTCTGGTATTTCTGATGAACCTGTAACTAATGAACTCTGTGCTGGTACTGACTGGTACTAATGGAACACTCAGGAATCTGCAGAGAAATTTACCCAATAATATCCTGCTGAGAAAACTTTCTTTTTATAACAATAGATTATCTGATGATGATCCTTGAACTTGGATTTTGTCTTGAAAAAGATCAACTGAAATCATGTCTTCAATCAGCTTCAAAGCTCTACCCTTGGTACAATTCTGGTTTGTGTGAATGGATGTTCTGGAGTCGAACACAAACATAAATCATCGGATTACCAACCATTAATGAATGTTGTTAGCCGATGCGAGATGACCCACCAGTGATGTCAATGGGCCTCAAGGTACCTATAGCACATCCTAGCAGGTATGAATAGAGGTGTTGGTGTCGAGTCACCTGTAGGATCTATCAACCAAGAGACATTGGTGTATTCCCAGGGTTGTCAGCAAGGACATATGCCATTGAGGCATGCAGAGTCCAGGGTGCTAAATAATCTCTAACCTCTGCTCCAGATAAGGTGTTGATGTCGATGGAGTGAGATTTGTTGGAAGGTGGACCTTAACATATTCCACATCATCCAACATGAGTGCAGATAGAAATCTTGCAGACATAGATTTTTTGGACAGTAATCACTTACTTGTGGATTTTATGAGCCCAAGTTAGTGCATGCTCATTGCTTCCTCATGTTTGGAGAGTCTGAGGAAATGCTAAAAGAAGACTCTAGAGGGTTTCTTTCCCATAATAATTTACCAGGTCTGGTAAAGAATAATCCTTCCTTATAAATGCCCCTTTCATACTTTAATGAGCAGTCAAAGGGAGCAAACAAGCTCAAATTCATTTATTTCAGAACAAGTCAGTTATATTGATAAGAAAATTCATGAAATAAAATAGTCTTACCTTCTTACTTGTTGCGAGAGGGTGATAAAATTCGGTTCTGTACTTGCTCTGAGAAACCTGTAAAATTGAAAATAAAAGATCAACACATCCCAAGAAAATAAAATAAATGTGTTTTTTCTGTTATATGTTATTTGATTTTTTATTTTTTTTTCATTTTCTGCTAAAAATCTATTATTTACAAAATTTTAAAACAGTATGAATGATCAAAGATCAGCAGGAGGAGAAGACTCTTCTCCTACTATCTTTAGCTCTGCTTGTTTGGCCACTTCCTGCAAGAAATCATCTTTTGACAAAGGCTTGTTGTACACTTTCAATCGATGTCCATTCACTACAAAGGAGTTCTAAGAATCATCTATGGTTTTAATCCTGACAGAACCGTTATCAAAAACAGTTTCTACTTCATAAGGTCCCAACCATCTCGTTGTAAGTTTCCCTTTGAAGGTTTTTTATTTGGAATCGAAAAGTAGTACGCAATCCCCTGGTTGAAAATGCTTTTTATTGATGTATTTGTCATGCCACTTGCTGCATTGACTTTGCACCAGGATGGTCCTTTGAAGAGCATCCTACCTCATTTCTCCCAATTCATTAAGTTGCATGACCCTCTGTTTCTGTGCTTCACTCAAATCCAACCCCAACTCTGCTGCTAAGCGGAATGTACGAATCTGAAATTCTATGGGAAGGAGAATTTGTTTACCAAATACCAACTCGTAAGGAGTATGACCAGTGGTATTTCTCCATGTAGTCCTGTATGCCCATAAATCTTCTGGAAGTCTATCTGCCCAATCTTTATGATGTAAGTGTATGGTTTTGGTCAGGATTGCTTCCAGGACTTTATTTGTAGATTCCACTTGCCCATTGGCTTGTGGATGGTATGGAGAGGACTTACAGTGTTTGATCCCATATTTTTCTTTGAGTTCTTTCATCAATTTGGAAGTAAACTGGGCACCTTGGTCAGTAACAATCTCTCGTGGCACACCGAAGTGGGTAAAGATCTCTTCATACATAAACTAAATCACTGATTGCTCAGTTGCTTGATATAGGGCTTTCGCCTCTACCCACTTGGTCACAAAATCTGTGCACACCAAGATGTACCTCTTCTTCCTTGACATGGGAGCAATTGGCCCTACAAAATCTAGTGCCCATTTATCAAATGGTTCAATTACAACTTGTGGTCGTAAGGGCATCTTGTCTGCTGCAGTGGGCCTTCCCATCCTTTGACAACTGTCACATCTTCTCACATATTTCGTTGCATCCTTGAACAGTGTCGGCCAATAGTATCTTGATTGCAAAACTGTGTATGTTGTTCTCTTGTCAAAGAAATGTCCTCCACAGGGTCCATCATGACAGGCCTGAAAGATATCGGGAATTTCATCTTCCCGGACACATCTCCTAATAATCATATCAGGACTTGTATAGAAAAGATCACTTCCCACCCAAGAATAGTAAGCACTTTGTTGGATAATTCTTTTCTTCTGTGGCGGTGATAAGTGAGCTGGTAACCTTCCTGTAGCTAAATAATTTGTTGTATCTGCAAACCAAGGGGTCTTGGCAGCTACTGCAAACAAATGTTCATCAGGAAAGTCATCATTCACTAGGATATCAATACTATCTTGGGGAATACGAGAAAGAAAATATGCAACTACATTCTCTTTCCCTAGCCGATCAACTATGGTGATGTTGAATTCTTGAAGCAGCAAAAGCCATCGGGTGATTCTACCAGTAGTGACTGGTTTTTTCATCAAGAATCTGATTGCAGAGTGGTCAGTGTGGACAAAAACCTCATATCCAGTAATGTAGTGACGAAATTTGTTGATGGAATGAACTACTGCTAAGAATTCTTTCTCTGTTACTGTGTAGTTCAGCTCAGGGGGGGTAAGGTTTTTGCTGGTAAAATAGATTGCATAATTCTGCTGGTCCTCCTTTTGCCCAAGCACTCCTCCTAAGGCAGTTTCTAAGGCATCAGTTGAAATGTGGAAAGGAAGGGACCAGTTTGGTCCTTTGAGAATAGGTGCCATAGACAGCTTCGCTTTTAAATCCTCAAAGGCTCTCTGACAATGATCATCCCAACAGAATTCTGTATCTTTTGTCAACAGTTTAAACATGGGGTTGGCTATTTTGGTGAAGTTTTCGATAAATTGACGATAATAACCAGCATGCCCCAAAAATCTTCTCACATCTTTCTGGGTTTTKGGAGAGGGAAGATTAACTATAACCTCGATTTTGGCTGGGTCCACTTTAATTCCTTCAGTAGACAGATGGTGTCCCAACACAATCCCTTCAGTTAACAACATTTTTCATTTCTCGTGACTGAGGGACAGATTTGATTCTTGGTAGCGAATCAGGACTTTCTCTAGGTTACTTAGGGCTTCTTCAAAGGTGTTACCATAGACAATAAAATCGTCCATGTAAACCTCCACACAGTCATGAATTAGATCAGCAAAGACACCAAGGACAACTCTCTGAAATGTTGTAGGAGCGTTACATAATCCAAAAGGCAGCACTTTATAGGCATAAGTTCCCCACGGACATGTGAATGTTGTCTTGTCCTGGTCTTCAGGAGAAATATGAATTTGGTTGTACCCACTATATCCATCTAGGAAAGAAAAATATCTTTTTCCAGCCAAGGTATCCAAAACCTGGTCTATGAAAGGTAAAGGAAAATAGTCTTTCAGGATTGCCTTGTTCAACTCCCTAAAGTCTACACACATCCTCCATTTTCCTGTTAATTTCTTGGGTACCACAACAAGAGGTGAAACCCATTTACTGTCAGAAATTGGATAAATGAATCCAACATTTAGCAGTTTCTGTAATTCTTCTTTTACAAAGTCTTTTAGGATTGGATTCATGTGTCTTTGTGGCTGTCTTACTGGGGTTATCCCTGGTTGGATGTAGATGTGGTGAATGCAGGTGTCAGGGTGTATTCCCTTCATATCAGTGTATTCCCAAGAAAAAGCTCCTGACTGTTCTTTCAAAAGTGTTGTCAACTGTTCCTGTTGACTGAGACTCAATTCAGAGTTGATGTATAGACATCTACCTGGACTAAGTTCTACTGGAATGGTATATGGCCCTGAGTGTTCAGAAATAGTGAAAACCATGGATGGTGAAAATGAAGAAAATAACTCACTTCATTCCTGAAAATCCTCTCTGAAAATCTGATCATATTGTAGATAGGTATGTGGGAACTCAACATTTTCTGTCACAGAAAGGAATTGACTTAAAATGTCATCCTCTGTAGGTTCTTGTAGTGCATGGATCTCATCAACAGAGAATAAAGGTTCCTCATCCTCATTCTCAAAATAGGGGCACTTCAACCAACATAATTCTTCTATAACAGGCCGGGCAGGTGGAAACACAGTAATTTTCTGTGAAGAAATACCATTTGAGATAAACATATCTCCACCACGACATCCTATGAAAGCGTTGGTTGTGGCCAACCAGGGTCTCCCTAAAATGATTGGGTGGCCTTTTGTGGGGTCCTTTGAATGAATAATCATGAAGTCAACAGGGTATTCCCACGAAGCTAAAGTCACAAGGATGTCGTCAAGAACTCCAGCAGGTTTGATAGTGGTTTTGTCAGCCAGTTCAAGGACTGTAGGAGTAGGACAAAGGAGTTGATTTAATTGTAACAGTTCCACTGTGTTGCTGGTCATTATATTAATGGCTGCACCTAAATCAACTAAAGTATTACCAATAGATACATTGTTGATGGTCACTGAAACTATTGGGTTCCCTGGATTGGCATACTTTACAATTTTGGGTGTTTCAGAAATATAATTTGAT
>JASDQU010438661.1:16469-32476 GCA_032191745.1 Picea mariana
GCTTCCCCTCCCTTGAATATTGCCTGTAATCTAGGTAAGGATGGGCAATCTTCTGTTTTATGATTTTCAGTACATACTACACATACAGAAATGTTGTCCAAAGGGCATTCTCATAAAGGATGTCTTTTTCTACATTTTGGGCAAAATATGCTTAGGATAGGGTTTTCCTCTTCCTTCTTTCTCTTGACCTTCAGAGTGTCTAATTGAGAGCCAATTTTTCCTAAAAGGTCTGTTTTAAAATTTTCCAAAAGGTTTCCCAATTAGACTTTAGTAACTCCACCAAATGTAGATGTTTTGGTATTTTTGTTGACCGATTCTCTCACACTTTTTGCAGCTTTCCCTTTACTTCTTGAGTAAGTTCTACAGAGTTCACTAATTGCTTCAAAGTTTTTTTGATAAATGTCTCCTGAAGCCATTAAATTGAGGGTATCAATATATTCCTCCAAAACTCCTTTTAAGAAAAGAGTCTTGATTGCTTCATCCTGGAGATCATTATATTTAGATTTTTGAAGGGTATAGGTAAATCTTTCTAGAAAATCCTCAAGGATTTCTTCGTCTTGCTATTGCATTTCGAAGATGTCATTCCGAGAATCCTTGGTTCTACAATAGTCCTGGTACTTCTTTAAAAATTTATCCTTCATATCTTCCCAGGATCTAATGTTGTATTCTTCTAAACTCATGAACCAACGTAGTGCAGAATCTTTCAGGGTGGTAGGGAATAATTTCAGTTTATGTGCATCCTAGAGATAGTTATAACTCCTGCACAGGATGTCTAACTCAAAAAGAAAGACATCTGGGTCCTCACTATTTTTCCCATGGAAGGTTGGTAGGGATGAAAGTGGAATATTTTTCATACTGACATTCTGGACTAAATCCAAAATAGGAAATCCAAAGGTAGTTTCTAGCGGTAATTCATTCTCTTCTTGTTCTTCACCTTCATTTTCAATATGAAGTTCCCCATGTAAGTCTCTCCCTCTTTCCCCCATGGTAAAAGGATTACCAAGGATTGTATAAACAATCTTATCTTTCTTTGGTGAGGGTGTGAAATCCCACCTTTCTGGATTCTTTTTGTCAGAGGTGTTGTCTCCTATTGGTCTTTTTGAGGATCTTATGGCCTTCAATGCCCCAGCTGTAGTTGTTATCTGTGAAACTATAGAATTATAGTTTCTGAGAAGAGCTTGTATTTTCTCTGGATCAACTGTGTCATCCAGGGATGGATCACCAAGATTTTGAGTTTGCTGATGTCTGGTGTTTCCTGGTTCTAGGTTTTGTTCTATGGTTTCCTCAGACAGAATTTCAGTCTCAGTTTCTATCGCTTTTTGGGTGGAGGTTTCTTCTTCTTTTTGTGGTTTTATATTTTTCCTAAATCTACCTCTAGTATCTCTATTTCTCATGAAGTCATACTAAATGAAGGAAAAGAAACTAAGATTGAGTTTCAGAGTACCTGTGATAACTGATATGTCGGTTCTTGCCCCTTGTTTCCACAACTCCTCTTACTATCAACCTGCTAACATACCACACCAAACTAAGTGCATTCTAAAACTAATCAAGACAACTATTTAACTTACCTTTTAAACAGTTCCCTGACAACGGCGCCAAAAATGTCAGGCTGCTAAATTGAAGATTTAAATGACCTGAAACACTAAATTGTCAAACCAGGGTAAGTAAACTTTGAGCTACTACACTGTATGTGCGGGCAAGATAATTTCTATCTAAAGACTATCCTTAAAAGAAAACACAAACTCACTCTGAGAACTTGAATCCTAATGACTATCCTAAAACTTAGCATCTCCTATTTAATTCATCAACAGAAAACAGTCCTATACTTCAATGTTGGGGCTTCTATTTCTACGCCAAAGTATGATTTTACAAGACTATTCTACCGCTACTCTTAACCATCTATCATCACCATTTCTATTTAAGTCATGCCAGAAAGAGTATTCCCTAGAATGCATTTAAACTGAACATCAAAAATGAATCTAAATCTGTCTACAGGAAAACAGAGTAATACCCTACTTACCCTACTGGTACCGGAAGCTTCCTCTAATTTAACTGTAATCCAACTATTCTAATTAAGCAGGGTAACTAACTATCTAACAAAGTAAAGTTCACTCAATCTCTAAGTGATGTTCGAATTGAAAACTAGAAGCCAATCAAACAAAGTTCATGCTCTAAACCCTACAGGAATCAACCATGCTTCGATACTCATCAACGTAGCAAATATTTAATAAGTTGGAAACTATACAGTTGAAGAATAATCAATCAATGAGTTGAACAGTTAATTCCAAAACTCAATAAACTAGCATGCATGCAATTACTACGATACTGAAATAAACTAAATTTAATGCAGAGAACAACAACAAATCAAACCTGTTTGGCAGGCCCAACCAAACGGTACAAGTGCTGTAAGGAACAACCAGAACTAACTATATCATTCTACACAATCACTGTGTACACTTCACGTTCCATCCACAGAGAAATAGCTCAAATCGTATATCAGTGGAATAACATAACGCAAGATAGATTATATTCTTAAATGTATTTCAGAACATAGCATAATCCAACCGTCTCTTAGGAGTGACCTCCTGGTTATATATAGATCCTCCTCCATAATAGTCTAAAGCAAAATACATAAAGACAAACAGATCCCCGATCCGAAAATAGCTTGGAATCAAGTTTAAAACGGTCTTCACATCTTCATGACACGTAGTGTCACGAAGTGTGAACGATGAAGAATTAACGACTCAATTTTATCATTATGCCTTCAATCATCCTATGAGCGATGACTCCAGCTGTCATGTGAATCTCGTTGTCTCCCCTTCTGACCATAACGCGCAGATCTTGAGCAGCTTCATTGGTATCTCCACGAGGTACGAGCTGGTACCTGGTACTGGCAAATCCTGTAAATAGAAATAGTACCTAACTCAAGCCATATTAGTTTCAATATTAATTTAAAGCATCAAAATGCATAAAAATAGCTTGAAATGTAAAGATACCTTGAGTAACCCCATTGAGTGATAAAGAGATGTCAACTGTCTCAAAACAAAGCCGGAAGGGGTGGTACTGGGTATGGAAATGGAGGTCTTGCTGGTATAATATAGGCAAAAACGTGAACAAAACTGGATACCAACAACATAATCTATGAAAACAAGAATATAGTTCTGCTTAAGAGACATAGGGGAAATTGGTCCTACAAAATCAAGGGACCATTTCTCAAAAGGTTCTATCATAACCTGGGTATGTAAAGGCATTTCATCAGCTTATGTAGGTTTTCCTATCCTCTGACAAATATCACTACTTCTTACATATTTGGAAGCATCCTTAAAAATGATAGGCCAATAGTAATCTGAATGTAAAACCTTGTATGATGTACGTTTATCAGAAAAGTGTCCACCACATGGTCCATCATGAAAAATTCATATGATTTCTTCTATCTCATATTCCCGGACACATCTATGAATAATTAAATCTGGTCTAGTATGAAAAAGGTCATGACCAACCCAGGAGTAGTTAGCACTTTGTGTTATAATTCAACGCTTTTCATTGGGCAACAAATGAACTCGTAATTTTCTAGTGGATAAATAATTTTCCATATCTGAAAACCATGGAGTTTTTACGAAGATGGGGAAGAGATGCTCATCTACAAAACTGTCATCAACAAGAGCACTACCACCATCATGATTAATAAGAGAGAGAAAATCAGCTACTAAGTTCTCTTTTCCTGGTCAGTCAAGGATAGTAAAATTGAACTCTTGTAATAAAAGGAGCCACCTAGTTACTCAGTCATTGGTAATAGGTTTTTTCATGAGAAATCTAATGGCAGAGTGATCTGTATGTAAAAATACCTCATATCCTGTGATATAATAGCAAAAATTGTTGATGGCATGGGCGACTGCTAAGAATTCTTTCTCAGTGATTGTATAGTTTATCTCAGCAGGAGTCAAGTTCTTACTTAGACAGTAAATAGCATAGGATTTTTGTTCTTGTTTTTTTCCGAAAACTTGTTGGTCATAGGCCCATTTTGGAATAAAGAATAATTTTGGAGAAGAAAGCATAAGACAACTAGTAGGAAAAGCATCACACGCAAGGAAAATGTGCATGCAAAAGAGGAAAGCATGCGAGGCATGCATGCAAGAATACCCAACCATGATAGGGTTAGGGTTTTGGTAAGAATATGTAATGGTTGGTAAGCCAAGAACATGTATAAATAAGAACTTATGAGGTCTAGGTGAGGGTTTCAGAAGTGGTCTAAGGTTATGTTCTGTTGTTCAGAGGTTCAGAGTTGGATGTCATGTTGTTTTTCATTGGTATAATATTGTTACTCTGATCTATTTTTGTAATATGTTGAGTTGAGGAGAGGGACTAAGGTAGATCTTGAGGGTTAGATCACAGGATGAGGATCCTGGTGTGATCTAGTCTGCCTCATTATAAGATCTCAACCTGTTGAGATGTAGGTTTATAAGGCGTGAGGTGTTGTAGTGTTGGAACAAAAGATAATAAAAGAGAAAAATAGCCAAATATTTGTGGACGTATCCCAGGAGGGGTGAACCATAGTAGACCATGCGTTATGTGACTGAATTTTATGTATCTTCTTTGGTTTTGATGATTAGATGTTAGATAAATGAATGAATTAATTAGATCTAATATTTTACATGTATGAGTAAGAATGATGATATAATAAATCTAGATGTATGAGATAGTAAATGAATAAGGATCATAGGGTGCAATCAAATATCCCCACTCATTCCCAGACTGCAACAATCTGAGCATTTCAGCCACCCATAGAACTATCTCAGGTGAGACTGCGCAGTGCACCCTATGTACTACACTTCCTTATGGTTTACTAGGGGGGCCGATAGTTTTAGAGGGATTTTATTGGAATTCTTTTCAAATCTAAACCTGGGTCAACTTATGACATTAAAGTAAGATCGGAGTAGATAAATTAAATAACAAACAAATGTTTTTGTTTCTGGTTGGAACAAAAAGGGATTAAGTGAATGGGATCTGCTAAAGAGTCATGAAGATCTGGTGGCACAATGTTAAAAGGATGAGAATATAAAAGGGGATGTTGAGACCATGGAAACCAACAAAGGCATAGATCGAGAGTTGGTTGAAAAACAAGGAGATGAAATCTGCACATAAAGATAACAAAAACCCGAAGTTAACAACACAAAAATATTTGGACAAGTATGTATTCAACGACTTAAATGAAGTATTTTTTTGTGATTTCCCACATGTGTTGCAGAAGTGGATATTGAGGTTTAAAGAAAACCACCCTACAAATTGGATCTGATAGCTAGAATGGAATCTTGCTAAGATCACGTAGTTACAACAATTTGAAAATAAATTTACGAGTGCAATAGAATTCTAGTTAGACAACATTGTTGCAGGATTTATCATAGAATTTGCAGTAGATATTGCGAGTATTATAGCGCAGCAGAGAAAGAGTTCCTAAAGGGACCTCGAGGTAGGTATATCAAATTGTTGTATACTTTCTTTAAGATGTTACTGTATAACAAAGGTGTAATGACAATGGCCTCAAACAACTAAACTTCCCTGCATGCATGGGGGAATGGGGGAAGCACTGACAAGAGACAAAGAAATGGAGGAAGAGATGGATAAAGGAAAGAAGGAAGAGGCCTTGGATCCAATCACGATGGAGGAAGACCATATTAGGAATATCATGGAAATAGCTAGAAGAATGCATGATGGAGTACCCTACAAATATAAGATGAACAATAAGAAGAGAGCCATAGCCACGAGGGAAGGCTTGGAAAGTGATGAAGAAGAGGTATAGGATCTCCGAGTTGTGGAGCAGATTGAGGAAATACTACATGTGACATATGAAAGGAAGACAAGAGGTCCAAGAGAAGAAACTAGAGGTAGAACTCCTATATATATCAGTGTCAGTGTGGAACCCATAAACCCATGTGCGACCAATAAACGAGAAAGAACACCACAATTTAGGCAACCAAATTTCAGTGGAAGAAACGCAGCAAGAAGTACATCTACACAAGGAGAAACAACTAGGGGATTAAATTCAAGAAGCATTACTGAAGGATCTACACTGCGTGGAGGTAGTAGTTCAACATTTAGGATAGAAGGACATGATCCCACCATCAGGTTACCAGAATTCAAGGGAGAGGCGTCGAAGGACCCCGAGAAGCACTTGTTCATCTATGAAAATATCTTGTAAGAAAAGATCACATATGAGAATACAAAAATTGCACAGTTAGCCATCACACTAAGAGACCGTGCACTGGATTGGTACATGAGCTTAGCTGCAAACAATCCACCAAGAACAAATATAATGATTGTGGATATCAAGAAGCTGGTGATAAATGAATTACAGAAGCCTAGCTTAGAGGATCAGTACATGAATGGGATGATAGAGATCAAATAGAAACCATGAGAATTTGTGGGATATTGACCAAAGATTCAAATGATTAAAGGGAAAGCTGAAGTATGTCATGAAAGATATGCAACATAGGAATCTATTTGTCAAGTTACTGCTACCACATTTGAAATACCCCTTGAGACAACATAAGTTTCATACCTAGGAATAGGCTCTGCAGTCATCCTTGCAACTAGAAGAGAACCAATATCAGAAGACATATCCAACAATAGAGGATCTCAAGGAAGACCTAAAGAATATAACATTTCAATTAAACCAGAATGTGATTAAGGAAAAAACAGAAGATGTTTGGTGTACCATATGTAGGATAGAAGGACACCACAAGAACAAATGCCCAACATTCGCATAGTACATGGCAAGAGGACTTCCAAACCCTTTGTTGACAGGAGGACTATGGTGTGATATTTGTAAGACACAGGGGCATGATCCATATCATTTTCCAATGATGCAGAAATACCAGACATTGCTTAAGAGTTCACATTGCAACTTTTTCAAGTCAGTAGGCCGTGATGACAAAGATTGCAAGACAATGGAGTTGATGAGGGAAATAACATCAAACACCTATAGGGTGCAAGAAGAGATGATGACAATGAAATATGAACCACATTTTAACCAAGTACCAACCCCATATAACATTGCGCCAAAACAATATAACACTGTGCAACTGCAGTACAATATCGCGAAACCACAATATAATCTCATGCAGTATAACCAGGTGCCACAGTACAACACACCGTGAGGAGATCAAGTTGGCTACAGAGGTGGAGGATAGGATAGAGGAGGCTTTGGAAGAGGCATAGGACCAGTGGTATGCCATAACTATCAAAAACTAGGACACTATGCAAGATAATGTCCACTTCCACCTGCGACATGTATGTATTGTCATGCCTCCGACCATGACACAAAAGACTATCTGACACTATTAGGAAGATCCAGAAAAAGATAAATTAGAACAATTATAATGTTAAATGAATTTATATAGAAGCAAGGGATGATGGAAGAAATATCAACATAGTTATGCGCAAAGGATCTAAGACAGGAGATGACATAGTAAGACAAGATCTATCACAACAACAATGGGTAAAGAAGAACATTGAACCATAGAAGCAGTTTGATGTGCATAAAAAAAAGGATATATTCAAGCAAGCCAGGAAATAAATCTTGAATCCAACATTGCATATACATCAACTGCACAATACACTTAGGACATACCAACATATGAGATGACTTCATCATTGGATCACACTAATGAAGTACAACCCATAGGACAAGTAAGTACCATAAACGAGTTTTTGCAATCCTGTGTTAAACTACTAAATGATCCATCATATGTTAAAGTGTTACAAAATATGTTAGAAATATGTAGCACAGATGTAGAGGGAAAGCTAGAACAAAAAAAAGTTAATCATCTACATACAAGAAGGAGGACAAGCATGGAATTCAGACTAAATTTTAACATTGGAGATTTCAATATGGGGGAAATCATACTAAATTTTGGCTATGAGGTGAATGTACTACCAAAGAATACATGGAAATGTATGGGAGATCCCACATTAGGATATTCACATGTTTAGTTGAAACTAGCAAATCAACACAAGGTTCTGCTAATTGGAAGGCTAAAGGTGTGACAGTAGATCTAGATGGAGTGCACACTAAAGTCGATTTCAAAGTAATAGAAATAGTGGATGGCACAACACCTTATTCGACATTGCTTGGCTTGGATTGGGAATTTGATAATCATTCCATAATCAATCTGAAGATGAGGAAGATGGAAATCGAGTCAGGAGAGTACAGAGTCATTGCGCCATTAGATCCATCAAAAGGAGAAAGGTTTGTAGAACCCACTTGTTTAGACCTGGAGGAAATTAACCAGTTATATAGAACTACTGTGTGAGAAGAATATTATGTGAATCCAACTACATATGGGGTACTCAGTTGGAGAAGTATCAATTCATGCACATAAGACTTAGATACAGGGTTGGATAATTGGCAGCAAAGATTACATGAAGTCTCCACAAGAAGGTGAGCAAGACTAGACCGCACAGTAAGATGGGTAGGTACAGAGATAAGAGAACCTCCCAGCTTTCACGGGGTGAATGACTTAGAATAATTCTTAACAAGATACAAAGATGAAGTGCTAGAAAATTAGAGGTTCTTAGCTCTGGATATAACACTCAAGGAAACACTTGAAAGATGGTTGGGTGAGCACAAAGAGACAGTCAATGACTGATACCAATGTAAACGATTACTGTGCATCAGATTTGTTGCAGAACAGGGAAGCAACCAACTGCAGATATATGATGGAAAAGTGACACTAGTATAACAATTGGAGAAGTGCAGAACACTATGGGGAATGACACCACCAGAAGAATGTCCTCATCACTTTATTCACACATTGGAAGGGATTCCAACAAACTGGTATGTAGACTAGTAATTGCGCAGAGGCACTGTAGAATGGAAAATGTTACAACATAATTTTATAGTCACTTTTTCATTTGAACATGAGAACCCCAACATAGATTCAACACTTAAACAGATCATATGGGTAATATTCATTCAAGAACCATAGGTTGAACTCATAACAGAGTATCAACAACAAAACAGACAAACAATGAAATAATTATTGTCATGCTACCATGTGCAGGAAGAAGCACCAGATGAAGATGACCCGCGCAACATTCATATTACATAAGTTGAAGGTGAAATAGGGGTGGAAGGTCCACCTCTGGAATTAGAAGTGTTTGTCGTGCCAATCAAGGTGAAGAAATTCAACACTGGGACAACCGAGAATCCCAAAATGGCCAACATTGGATACTACTAGGATGAGAAAATAGTAGAAAGCATAATAGAGTTACTCTGTGAGTACAATGGAATGTTCCCAACAACCATTACAAAGATAAAATGCATAGTAAGAGAGCTAGGAGTGATGACTATACATCTCAAATATGAGTCTAGATCAGTCAGACAATGACCATATAGACTGAACCCAATATATAAGAAGAAAGTAAAAGAAGAAATTAACAGAATGTTGGAGGCTGGAATCATAGAACCAGTGGAAGAATATGAATGGGTAAGCCCTATGGTAGTTCAGGAGAAGAAATAGGGAGGGATAAGGATATGTGTCGACATAAGGAAGTTGAATGATGCTTTCCTACATGACCCTTTCCATACCCCTTTCACAGATGATGTATTAGAGAATGTAGGAGGCCAGTAAGCATACACATTCACAGATGGATTCTCATGCTACCATCAGATCAAGATAGCCCCAGAAGATAGGTACAAGACCAATTTTACCACATAATGAGGATCCTACCAATACACAATCATTCCTTTTGGAATGAACAACACACAAACAATATTCTCAAGAGTAGTCATAGCTGCATTCAAAGAATTCATCCATAAGTTTTTAGAGGTATATCTGGATGATTGGATAGTCTACAGTTTGTTTAAATACCATGTAGATGTGTTAAGGATAATGTTCGAAATATGTAGGAAGTGTCAGATGTCATTAAATATCAAGAAGTGCATATTTGGGACACATTTTGGGATACTATTGGGCCATATAGTGTGCAAACAAGGATTTCTATTAGATCCTACACAGATTGCAGTGATTTTCAATTTACCACCACCAAAATCAGTACGTTAGTTGAGAGAAACATTGGGACACATAGGATACTACAAGAAATTCATAAAAGGGTATGCGTAGATCATTGTGTCGATGGAGAAACTCTTGAGGAAATATAGTAAATTTCAGTGGAATGGGGATCGTCGTCAAGGATTGGACACTCTAAAAGAGAAAATAGTAACAACACCAATACTAGTATTCCTAGATTGGGAAAAGACATTTCATGTGCATGTAGATGCATCAGTGATAAAACTTGGAGCTATTCTGGTGAAACCAAGAGTGGGAAAGTTAGACCATCCTATAGCATTTACAAGAAGAAAGTTGTCAGAGTTAGAGTAGAACTACAATACTACAGAAAGAGAAGGTTTAGCAATGGTATATTCATTGCAAAAGTTTAGACACTATATACTTGGGAAACACTTCATAATGTTCACAGACCATTCTACCCTCAAATACCTAGTCAATAAGCCAGTGTTGGGGGGGAGAATTTGTAGATGGTTACTGTTGTTTTAGGAATTTGACATTGAATTAATAGTCAAACTAGGAAAGTTGAATGCAGGACCTGATCACCTATCAAGGATCACTAATGGAGAGGAACCTACAAATTTAGAGGACAACTTCCCTAATGCATAGTTATTTTCAGTCCAAGTAGCTGATGAATATTTTGCTGACATCATTCAATACTTGAGTAAAGGGATCGTGCCACAAGAATTCAACACTGTGAAGAAGAAAAATCTGGTAGTCAGAGATGCAAAATATCAATTGATTGTAGGACACTTATACAATATGGGTGCAGACAACATATTGAGAAGGTGTGTACTAGAAAATTAAAGGCGTAGGATTTTAGTAGAGGTCCATGAGGGAATATCTAGAAGACATTATGAAGGAAAAGCTACCACACAGAAGGTATTGCGTGCAAGACTATGTTGGCTGACCATTCACAGAGATGCAAAGGACTACATCCATATATGTGATGTATGTTAGAGGGTTGGAAAACCAAATAAACAGGATGAGATGCCCCTAAGATCATAAGTAACCCTGAAAGTATTCGACAAATGGGAAATAGATTTTTTGGGACCAATTAATCCACCAACAAAGAGGTCAAGAGAAAGGTATATCATTACTATGAAAGAATACTTAACAAGATGGGAAGAAGCAACACCAGTAAAATATTCTATCGCAGAGACAACAACAAACTTCTTGTTTGAGGAAGTGGTCACTATATTTGGATGCCCAAGGATTTTGATGAGTGACCAAGGCAGTCACTTCATTAACAGTACTATCAAGGATATGACTGAGGAGTTTGAAGTCTATCATCAAAGGAGTACACTATATAACCCTCAAGCAAATGGAACACTAGAATCCTTTAATAAGATTCTAGAGAATGCACTGACAAAGATCCGCAATGTCAACGTGGAAGATTGGGACTTGAAGATACCAGCATTATTATGGGCATATAGGACTACATGAAAAAAATTGATAGGGAACACACCATTCAGGTTGGTGTATGGAGAAGAAGCAGTGGTGCCATTAGAATTTTTGGTACCTAGTCTACGCGTAGCAGCAATCACTAACATAAAAGAATGAGTCGTAATACAAGAAAGGATAAGTCAACTGATGTTGATGGAAGAAGATAGGATTCTAACAGGATTTCATCAAGAAGTAGAGAAGGCAAGGGACAAACCTTGGCATGACATACATATTGAAAGGAAGAGTTTCAAGGAGGGAGACCTACTCTTGGTGTATGACAATAAATTTCTTCAACACCCAGGAAAATTCAGAATGCATTGGTTGGGACCATATGAAGTGAAGACTGTTACAGATAGGGGAGTTGTATAGTTGAATGATTTAGGAGGTACAAGAAATAGAGGAATGGTCAATGGGAGTCGACTGAAACTGTATAGGGAAATTCAACCTCCTAGTACTTAGTAAGTTACCACGCAGTAAAGAGATATGCATATAGGAAAAAAAATAAAAACATAAAAGACTGTGCTAGACATTAGAAGACTACACACAACAACATGGGGATTACCGCGCTAGACATTAGAAAATAGCGCACAGAAAAAATGGAGTTAGCACGATGAAAAAGAAAAAGTTTGTGCGCAACAGTGAAACGACATATCGCTCACTTGGAAAACTCAACACACCGGAAAAAGGACCAATGGTCAGAAAAATGCAGGAATTTGAAAAATGGCGGGTATGGTGGAAAGGCACCAACTGGCAACAATTATGGGAAAAAAGGCAGAAATTCGAAAAATGACGACTACAATAAAGGCGCCAACTGGAAGTCATTATGAAATTCAATGAAAAAGTACGAATAAAGTGCCATTAAATTAATCAATGATTGGGGAAGATTCTATGAGAAGCTTCGTGACTTCCCTATATAAAGGGGAATATGGGCAATATAAGACCCATTATGAATTTGTGAAATTATTGAGAGATAGAGCACACAGAGCCGAAATGAATTAAAATAGGCAAACTAGTGAAGACTCATATAGCCAAAATCGACCACTACCCACGATGGCACCACCAAATATGGGTGCACCGAACCAAGAAAGGAGGAAAACATGGAGTAATAGGGCACCACAGGAAGCAGCAGAGCCTGAACAGGAAACCATACAACCCGAGGAATTCATTTATATCGACACAATTTCGTCGATGCTCGAAGCACCAATAGAGCCTACACCAGTGGTGTAGGAAAGACAGGAGCCAACCGCTTCGGCCATGGAAGTCAACCTGACCAACAACACACAGGGACATCCTGCGCACAATAGAGGAAACCCACCAGATACTGTAGTGGATGAAGGGGTCCTGCAGGTAAATGGCCATGCTACTGCGAAGACAGAGTTAACAGTACCCAAAAACACCAAAGCTGCAACTGCGCAACAACAAGAAGGTCTAGTTGATGATATCAATGTCCATCTATAATCTGATATCGAAAGGAGATAGTTGGAGGCAGGGTCCTCTAGCCAACAGACGAGGAAGAAAGGGAAAACAACCTATGTCACGATCTCCATGTAGGCAGTCAGATGCAACAGTCGTACTCCCGCGCATTGTGGCTGACGAGGGAAAATTCCTTGAATTTGTGCAGTAGGTTTATTTGGACACTATAGGGATAGGACCCCTTGATGATCCCATCCTATAACCAAATTCATGGGAAGTTGGCCTAGAAAACAATGTCATTATCAACTTGCTGGAGATTCCCCACTTTGGAAGGGAGAAGGAGGTGAACAACTGCATCAAGCAGTTAATAGCGGTCCTATGTGGAGGATTCCTCTGGATGGAGCAACCTGTCTCCATAGACGTGGAGATAATCGCAACGATCACAATACTACCATCAATGGGTGAGAACCCCATGTAGTACTTGGATGAAAAAACCAAGGAGAAGAAACTAGAAAAATAAATGAAAAAGGCATATGGTATAGAGAGGGGGTCACGCAGTATAATCATCAAGAGAATTAGCGATGCCACAACATGCATGGCCACTAAGCTCATGGCCTGGAAAATGCTGTGAAAGTGTCGCAAGGAAAAATTCCCTGCCGAGGTCATTGCAATGACAACACAGTGTGGAAATGGTACATCACTCAGTTGGTCCCCCTACTTGTTAAACCTAGTCATGGAAGACTGCAAATACACGTAGGACCTTGGCATAGAGTTCCACTACTCATGGCTACTCGTGTTGATTGCGTTGATGGGGTGGAAGGAGCCCCCGTATTCATACTTCTGTAGCAGGATAGGTCGATGATGCACAACACAATACACATAATTTGGGATCATCTCCGACCCCAAGCACAAACACAGGTACCTTTTCCAAGTACTTCACCGAAATACAGGAGAGTATCACCAACACTTCGCAAATAACCCCAGAGGTAGTCGTGCAGTTCAAGGACATCACAAACTTCAAGGAATCCAGGGATAATATGTGGATTCGAGCATGAATGGATCTATTCAAGGAGTGGCTCCAAATGAGATACTGTGTCACGAAGGATGATGTAGATATGGCTATGAGCGATTGGCCAAATGACTAGAAAATCCTAGTCTAAGATCAAGAAGTACCTCAGGGCATAGAGGTGGATGCAGGGCATGCCAAGACACCTACAGGAGGTAAAGTTGTTTCCAAAAAGTCAAAGCCAACATAGAATCCGACGCAAAAAAAGAATGGGAGTACAGGAAAGAAGGATGCACAAACAACAAAGAAGGATGTGCGGGAAGGAAATAAGGACATTGCTTCACAACAAAAAGAGCAAGGAGAAGGGGCTATGAGAACACAAGAAACCCCATCGACATCTACCCCCCAAGAACCAAGGCTGCTGAAGCAGTTGATTTCATAGTCAGGAGGAATTTGAAAGAAGGTGAAGGTGCACAAAGAGCCACCCAAATATACAATCATAGAGGACGATGTAGACCTGGTGGTTGAGAAGGTGCAAGATCATGTCGCAAAAGACGTGGAAGAAGTAAATCATCAAAGGGGGAAGATACAATATGACCTACCTAGCATAAGACAGGTCCTCAAGAAAATTAGGGTCGCATAGAGGCCAGAAAGGGGAACAACATCCATTCCCGAGGGAGAAACAACAACTTCGACAAGGACTACGACACAAACTAAACATACGGTTCACACAACTGCGCAGGCAAGTCCGATATTCAGGTTAACTAGTGACATGCTACAGATGCCACTAAAATATGTAGTGTAGGTCAATATGGTATTGGAAAATATACCAAAAAGGGTGATCTATAGACTCCAAGTCAGCATCGTGCAAGAAGTGCAGTCACGCACAAGGAAATATGCAGCCAAATTGTAGGGAATCAAGAATGACAAGGAAGAATTGGAGCTCATGGTCAAACAAGTAAAGTTCAAGACCAAACAAGAAAAGCATCACCAAGATAAAATTGAACAGGGGGTGACAACTATATACAACCACCTTCCAGATAGGGCGTAGGTCGAGAGTCCAATGACAGAGGAAAAAATCAATTAGATTTTCCAAACTATCGACCAATACAAGAAATAGATTGAGGAATTGAAGGATAATCTGACACCGATGACTCCACTAGAGGTTAGGGAGAAATGGAAAGAAGAAGTTGCACTCCAACTAGAAGAGTTGGAGAAACAAGTTAACACATTTGTAGAATTGTTTGATAAAACTACGCATCTCTAGATAACGTTAGAGGAAGATGAGAAGGTCCAACAGTGGGACCAACAAGAAGAGAGGATAAGTGCAGAAATCCAGGACCTCAAGTAGAGGTAGAAGACGATGGTTATCACTACGAATTTAAAAGGAATGCAGGACATGAAGATATTACAGGTCGAACTGAAGACGACACAGGTGCACAAACAGGAAAGAAAAGCGYAGATGGAACCCCTCCAAGAGAAAGCAGTAGAGATGATCGCRCAGCTAGAGGTGGATAAGAAGAACATGGTACAAACATAGGTGGAGTGCATAGCCATGGTTCATGAGGAAGTCACAGGACAAAACTTAGAAGCACTTATGGAAAAGGCCATGTAGGTCCAGAAACAAGGGAAGGGATTGAAAAATAAGTTCCACAATATAGCAAAGGCTGTCAAAGGGGCATGCAGTGCCTAGGTGGCTCGAGACGAGCCACATATTAATGTTGGGGGCCTATTGGGTGCATGCCCATTTTGGAATAAAGAATAATTTTGGATAATAAATCAAAAGACAACTGGCAGGAAAAGCAACATACGCAAGGCAAACACACATGCAGAAGAGGAAAGCATGCAAGGCATGCATGCAAGAAGACCCAACCATGTTATAGTTAGGGTTTTTGTAATAATATGTAATGGCTATTAATCCAATAACATGTATAAATAGGCATGTAGGAGGTCTATATGAGGGGTTCGAAAGTGGTCTAAGGTTTCATTTTTTGTTCGAAGGTTCGGAGTTGGATGTCATGTTGTTTTTCATTGGTATCATACTGTCACTCCGATCTATTTTTGTAAGTTGTTGAGCT
>JASDQU010438661.1:32526-51092 GCA_032191745.1 Picea mariana
TTGGGTGCATGCCCATTTTGGAATAAAGAATAATTTTGGATAATAAATCAAAAGACAACTGGCAGGAAAAGCAACATGCGCAAGGCAAACACACATGCAGAAGAGGAAAGCATGCAAGGCATGCATGCAAGAAGACCCAACCATGTTATAGTTAGGGTTTTTGTAATAATATGTAGTGGCTATTAATCCAATAACATGTATAAATAGGCATGTAGGAGGTCTATATGAGGGGTTCGGAAGTGGTCTAAGGTTTCATTTTTTGTTCGAAGGTTCGGAGTTGGATGTCATGTTGTTTTTCATTGGTATCATACTGTCACTCCGATCTATTTTTGTAAGTTGTTGAGCTGAGGAGAGGGACCAAGGTAGATATTGAGGGTTAGATTGCAGGCTAAGGATCCTGGTGTGATCTAGTTGAGATGGAGGGTTGTAAGGCGCGAGTTGTTGTAGTGTTGGAACCAAAGATAATAAAAGAGAAGAATAGCCAAATGTTTGTGTACGTAGCCTAGGAGGGGTGAACCACGGTAGAACATGCTTTATGTGACTGAATGATATGTATCTTCTTTGGTGTTGATGATTATATGTTAGATAAATGAATGAATTAGTTAGATCTTATATTTTACATGTATGAGTAAGAATGATGGTATACTAAATCTAGATGTATGCGCTAATAAATGAATAAATATCATAGGGCACAATCACAGATCCCCACACATTCCTAGGTTGCAAACATCTGAGCATTGCAGCCACCCATAGAACTATCTCAGGTGAGACTACGCATTGCACCCTGTGTACTACACTTCCTTCAGGTTTACTAGGGGGGGCGATAGTTTAGAGGGATTTTGTTGGAATCTTGTTCAAATATGAACCTGGGACAACTTATGACATTAAGGTAAGATCAAAGTAGATAAAGTAAATAACCAACAAGACTCCTCCTATTGTAGTATCATAGGCATCAATAGATATATAGAATGGAAGGGCCCAATTGGGTCCTCTAAGAACTGGTGCCATGAATAATTTAACATCTTTTGTAAGCAATCCAAAAATTGATGCAACAATTTTCGTAAAATTTTCAATAAATCGCCAGTAGTATCCAGCATGTACAAGAAAGTTTCTCACCTCCTTTGGATTCTTTGGAGGTGGGAGTTTGAAAATTACCTCAATATTAGCAGGATCCACTTTAATCCCTTCAAATGAAACATGACGCCCTAAGACTACTCCTTCAGTAAATAACATTTTACACTTCTCATGACTTAATGATAAATTCATCTCTTGAAATCTAATGAGAACTTTCCTCAGGTTATCTAGGGCTTATTGAAAATTATTACCACATACTGTAAAATATTCCATGTAAAATTCCACACAGTCATGAATGAGATCACCAAATATCCCTAATATTGCTCGTTCGAATGTGGTGGGAGAATTACACAAATCCTTGGGTGCTATTAGAATTTGATTGTATCCACTATATCTATCAAGGAAGGAACGTATCGTTTTCCTGACAAGGTATCCAAGACTTTGTCAATGAAAGGAAGAGGAAAATAATCTTTAAGAGTGGCCCTATTGAGTTCCCGGAAGTCAACACAAATTCTCCATTTTTCGGTTACTTTCTTTAGAACCACTACAAGCAGGGACACCCATTTTATGTTAGAAATTGGATAAATAAAAACAACATTCAATGGTTTATGTATTTCCTCCTTCACTATATAGTTTAGTGTTGGATTCATCCTTCTCTGAGGTTTCCTAACAGGTGTTACTTCTTCTTGGGTATATATATGGTGAATGCATGTCTCGGGGTGTATACCCCTCATATCGGTATATTCCTAGGCAAATGCTCCTGATTGGTCCTTAAGGACATTCACTAATTGTTATTTTTGATCTACATCTAGTCCTGAATTGATATGTAGGAATTTACTAGGACTAATCTCATAAGGCATGGTGTAGGATATGGAAGATTCATCTATCTCAAAGATAAAAGATGTTGAAGATAGAGTTGATGGGTCCAATTTTTCTTGAAATTATTCACCAAACATATACTCAAATTGAGGAAAATAAACACATGTGATTGCAAAAATGAATTGATTTAACACATTCTTCATTGTTTTCTCTTGAATTTCCCAAGAGTGATCACTATGCAACACAAGTTCTTCCTAGTTTTCCTTCTCATATGGACATTCAATCCACCATAGATTATCTATAATAGGTTGAGCTGGTGGGTATATCATAATTTTCTTCATAGAAAGTCCATTAGAAAAAGTCATTTCACCTTCTCGACAACCCATGAATGCATTGGTTGTGGCCAACCAAGGTCTCCCCAAAATAATGGGATGCCCTTTAGTAGAATCCATTGAATGAATGACAAGGAATTCTACCAGATATTCCCATGATGCTAATGTGACTATGATATCATCCAAGATTCCTTTAGGTATAACTTTTGTTTTATCTGCCAATTCCAGTATAGTTTGGGTAGGTCGAAGGAAGTTTTTCAACTGTAATTATTCTAAGGTAGTGACAATCATAACATTAATGGATTCCCCTAGGTCTATGTGAGTATTTCCAATGGGAATCTTATTAATGGTTATTGTAACTATTGTATTCCTTGGGTTTTCATACTTTGTGATCCTAGGCTGCTATGATATGTATTCAGACAATTCTCCTACCAGATGTACTGTTGGAGGATCTTTCTATTTCCTACCTAGATTTTTGATACATAATTCCTTAATTACCTTACTATAAATTGGGATATCCTTTATTGCTTGTAACAAGGGAATTTTGACACAAATATTTTTTAATTTGTTTATAATGTCAAATTCCAGTCGAATCATTGGTTTTTCGATTGCTAATCTATCCATATAGGGAGGGTCTTTTGTAGTTTGCAAGGATTCACTTTGGGGAATATTTTCTTCTTGATATTTGGGAATAATAGCAACTTCTCACTTAGTGTCATTTGTGGGTTGGTCGGGAGTTTCATCTTATTCTTCCTCCTGGATTACTACCAAAGGCTTTTGTTTATACAAAACTTTCCTTTACCTTAGTTGAATCTCATGTAATGAAAAAGAGAAATAACATATGTCGGTAAAGTTTGCAACTAAACATTATGAAGAATTTGAGTTGGTTTATTATTCTTCTTAGGCACCGGTTGTGCTGGTAATAATGTTGGTCTTGGGGAATTTGCATTTTGAAATTGTTGAGGTTGTTTTGAAATAGGAGGTAAAGGTGGAGGGACAAAACTTGGAAAAATTTATTGGATATTTGGTGGAAACTGAGGATAAGGATGAGTGGGAATATGAATAGGTGGAATCTGAGTATTTTCTTGGGTTTTCCTCCTCTCCATCCTTGTATCCAAGGATGGTGTGAACCATACTGTGGAGACCAGCTTTGCCAATTTGCTAAGTTCCATTGTTGTGGTTGTTGGTAATATGATGGAGCTTGAGCTGGTGGATCCTGGTACATAGACTGAATCCTAGGTTACCATGGCCTTCTAGGTGCATAAGAATATTCCTCGGGATTTCCACTTTTATAAATGGCTAATAAACCAGGAAATGATGGGCATCTTTCAGTTGGATGATCTTCATTACATAAGCCACAGACTGAATTGTTTTCTAATGGGCATTCCCTTGAGAAATGCTTCCTTGGACACCTTGGACAAAATATGCACATCGCTGCATTCTCTTCCTCATTTTTCTTCTTAATATTTAAAGTGTCCAATTGGCAGCATATTTTACTTAAAATATCAGTTTTAAAGTTTTCTAACAGGTTTCCTATTTCTATCCTTGTAAGCCCACCAGAACTAACTCATTTTGAATTTCTACTATAGGGATCCCGAACACCCTTTCCATTTTTATCCCTTTTTCTCGATTAGTTTCTACACATCTCACAAATCTCAGAAAATGGTTTATGGGATACATCTCTTGATGCCATCAGATTAAGTGTTTTGGGATATTCTTCCAAAATTCCTTTAAGAAAAAGAGTTTTGATTGCATTGTCTAGAAGGTCATGATATTTTGATTTTTGTGAGATATAGGAAAACCATTCCATGTAGTCTTGAAGACTCTCGTCTTCTAATTGTTGAATTTTAAAGATATCATTACGAGAATATTTAGATTTGCAATAGTATTGTCATTTCCTAAGGAATATGGTCTTCATATCTTCCCAAGATCTAATACTAGACTCTCTTAATCCCATTAACCCTCGAAGTGCAGAATCTTTAAGAGTGGTACTGTTAAGCCCAAAATAGTGGCACATTACCCCTTAATTGGGGAATATTACATTAGTAATGTTATTTTATTTATGTAGGCTTGGGTCCATTAGTTGTAATTGTACCTCCTAATATCCTATATATACCATGGAGACATTTTCATTTGGAATCATCTTGTATTTGGAAATTTATGTGGTGTATAAGGAGGCTTCCCCCTTGAAGAACCTTATTATCTTAAATTCTATCTTTTTCAAGGTGTTGAGTACTTATTCTTAGGTTTTTCTATGCTATCTTGATATTTGGTTCTTAACATTTGGTATCAGAGCTCAAGGTCTCAGGGTTTCACTGTTACATCTGAGACACCTTGGCATTTTCGCTATAATTTTGTTTCTATGACATTTAGAAAGGAACCTCTTGGAGGATATTTAGTAGATGGATCAAGGTACTTCGGGTTCAAATTTCATCTCTTGAGGCCTTATACATTTAGAGATATAGCCTGTGCAAGATAGGGTTCTGGAATCATCCTGAATTTAGTCATCGCATATTTTTTTCTATGAAATTGTTTCTGTAACTTTTCAGACTCAGAAATTCAAAGGATATTCACATAAATTATTAAGGTATATGTGATACAAATTTCATCTTCTCGGTCATCTTACATTTGTACATACACCATGTGGAATATAGGGTATCTGACTAGTCCTATTGACCAGTCTCAAGAAGGTGTTCCGAGTAAAACAATCATAAATTATTCCTCGAGTATCCAAATTGAGTGAGATCAGTTGCATTGGATAGTGGATAGTCTTTAGTATTTATGGTACAATTTTCAGAATTGTATATCAATTATTTTGTGTGGGGCACCCTATATAAGTGAGATCTCTTGGAAAGGAAAAAAATCAACAAGTTGTGGGGAAGTTACCATAAATTCCACTTGGCGCATACAATTTTGATCAGATCGATGGAATTGCAGAGAAGAAATATCAGAGAACTACAAAAAATAAATTTTAATATCCAGAAGGGCCAAAATTTTGGAGATACAACAAAATAAAGATTGTCTAGCAGAACCACCTCAAAATCAAGGTTTAAAGTGATACTTGGCCAACATGCCACCAAAAAAGTGAACTTCTACACCAAATAAGACTCCAGATAGTCCTACTTGGACTCTTGATGAAGGTGAAGAAATGCATAGGGACATAAATGATTTACAAAAGAGGACAATAACAAAATATGAACTAGAAAGGATGATGGATTCAATGGAATCTAAGTTGGAGGAAATAATGGATACTAAGATGGATGGTTTAAAAAGGGAGATCATGGAAGGATTGAAAAAATTCCTAACAGAGAGGACACATGAAAGTGAAAATGTATCCCATGAAATTCATGATGAGGAGACAAGGAAGATGAATCAAGAATGGAGAAACTCTAACTTTGGGTTGAAGACCAACCACTTTCCTATGATCGATATGAGGAAGTTTGATGGCAAGGACCCAATCACGTGGATACTTTAGATAGAGAAATTATTTGATCTACATAATGTGCCACATACAGAAAAGGTATGAATTGCTTCTTTATATTTAGAACCTAATCAATTTGTGTGGCATTGATGGCTTTGTTCTCGAAAATCACTCGTCACTTGGACAATTTTCACAGAAGAAATGATAGCAAACTATGAGGATACAATGAGAAATACCTTTTTTATCCAATTGATAAATCTCAAGAAAAAGGGTTCAGTTACAGAGCACATTGAGAACTTCCAAAGATTGAATATAAAGGTAACAAGTATTCTGGATGAGCACTTAATTTATGTATTCATAGAAACTTTAAGGGAAAACATTCAACATGAGCTTCACCTTTGGGAACCCAAATCATTGGAGAATACATTTAGGGTGGCAAGAAATGTTGAAAGTAAAAATATGGCTATGGATACTAGAAGGACCACTCCTCACATCTATCAAGAGAATAATGTTCCTTCTTCTAAAACACCTCAACCGACAAGGTTGACACCTCAACAATTGGAGGAAATAAAAAAAAAAGGTTTATGCTTTAATTCAGACAACAAGTACAGTAAGGGACATAAGTGTGGTGAGAAGAAATTATTCTACATAAATTGTGAAGAGGAAGAAGAAAAAGAACTAGAACAAGAACCATCTCAAGATGAAAATGTAGAAGTGATTTCTTCTGAAGAGTTGAGTCCCACGATATCGTGTCATGCATTGGATGGAATGCATTGCAAAGAAAAAGGTAATAGTCCTAATTGTTTCTGGTAGTACTCGTAATTTCATTCACTATAAATTAGCTAAATCTCTCAATTGCTTTGTATATCCAGCACCATAATTTCAAGTAATGGTTGCAGATGGAGGAACTATCAATTGCTCAGGAAAATTTAATAAGATCAATCTTACTATGGGGGAATATGTAATGAATGTTCCAATGATTGCGATACCCATGGGTGTTGTTGATGTTGTACTAGGAATCCAATGGTTACAATCATTAGGAACAAAGGCTTTTAATTTTCAAGAATTTTTCATGAAATTTTCATTGGAAGGAAAATAAATTGAGTTAAGAGGTATCACATGGAAACCCGGTAAGGTGATAAGCTCTAATGGCATGAAAAAATTATTGAAAAATGGGCATCAAGGTGTAATTGCACAACTATGCTCACTAGATGTTCAAACATCTAAGCCATCTATTCCCCTATATCTCCAAGGGATCATTGATAATCATTCCAAAGTATTTGAATATATTCCCAAAGGTCTTCCACCCACTCGAAATCATGATCATGATATTCACCTAATTCCTGGGAGTGTTCCTCCTAACATCAGGTCATATAGATACCCTTATGCCCAAAAGAGTGAAATTGAGTGTATGGTTGAAGAAATGTTAGAGGCTGACATTATTAGACCGAGCCAAAGTTCTTACTTTGCACCGGTGGTAATGGTATTTAAGAAATATGTCTCATGGCGTATGTGTCTAGATTATAGAGAGCTCAACAACATCACTATTAAAGATAATTTTCCCATTCCTATCATTGATGAATTCTTAGATGAACTACATGGAGCAATCTATTTCACAAAGTTGGATCTTCATTCAGGGTATCATCAGATTAGAATGAAGGAAGAAGATATCCCAAAAACAACATTCTGAACTCATGAAGGCCATTATGAATTTTTGGTCATGCCTTTTGGCCTTACAAATGCACCTTCCACATTCCAAGGGTTGATGAATTCCATTTTAAAGCCCTTCCTTCGAAAAATTGTGTTAGGATTTTTTGATGATATACTAATCTATAGAAATTCTTGGGAGGATCATGTGCAACATGTTGAGAAGGTGCTACAACTACTAAAGGAGCAACAACTATATGCCAAACTGTCCAAATGTTTCTTTGGTGTGAAGGAGGTAGAGTATTTGGGTCATATTGTATCTCATGAAGGTATCAAGGTATACCCTAACAAGATTAAGGCCATGATGGACTGGCCAATTCCCAAAACATTAAAGAATATTAGAGGAGTTTTTGGTTTGACAAGTTACTACTACAAGTTTGTTCGAAACTATGGGAGAATAGCAACACCTTTAATGACACTAACTAAGAAGGATGCATTTCCATGGACTCCAGAGGCAACTAAAGATTTTGAACAACTTAAAGAGGTGATGCGTAAAGCTTTTGTCTTGACCACACCAGACTTCACAAAAACCTTTATTGTGGAATGTGATGCCTCGAGAAATGGCATTGGTGTTTTCCTAATTCAAGAAGGAAGGCCCCTAGCTTTTGAAAGCTGGCCACTCAAGGGAAAGGACTTACACAAACCCATTTATGATAAGAAAATGATGGAAATACTACACGCATTGAAGAAATGGCGCCCTTACCTAATAGGTAGGCACTTCAAGGTCAAAACAGATCATGATAGTCTTAAATACTTCTTGGAACAAATACTATCTTCAAAAGAACAACAAAAATGGGTGACCAAGATATCGGGTTATGATTTTGAAATCATCTATAAAAAAGGGAAGAAAAATATTGTGGCAGATGCACTCTCAAGAAAGGATGAAGATGTTGAGGCCTTTCTTTGTCCTATCTCGATCATCCAGCCCAATTGGATAATAGAAGCGAGGGATGAATGGAAGAATGATGAAAATGTGTGGACTCTCATTCAAAGGTTGCAGTAGGATTCCAGTGCATCAGATACATTTACATGGGAAAATGATTCACTATGGTACAAAGATTGCTTATATTTGTGTAAGAACTCCCAACTAAAAAAAAAGGTACTATTGGAATTTCACACCTCTTTGGTAGGAGGGCACTCAGGATTTTTGAAAACCTACCATAGGGTCAAAAAGGAACTTTTTTGGGATGGCCTTAAAACTGATGTTCAAAGGTTTATAGAATAATTTTTAGTTTTCCAACAAGATAAGGTGGAAACAATTAACACCCTAGGTCTTTTACAACCATTAGCCATCCCAAGTCAGCACTGGGAGGAGGTTTCCATGGATTTCATCATAGGGTAACCGAAGTCTGAAGGAAAGAGTGTCATCATGGTGATTGTTGATAGATTGACCAAGTACACACACTTCTGTGCACTCTCTCATCCCTTCAAATCCAGTACAGTTGCCACCGCATTCATAGAGACAGTTCAAAACTACATGGAATCCCAAAGATTATTGTAAGTGACGGAGATCCTATCTTCACTGGACATTTTTGGACATAATTATTTTCTTGTTTGGGTACTCAATTGGCTCATAGCTCATCCTATCATCCTCAATCTGAAGGACAAACCAAGATAGTGAAAAAATGTCTGGAAGGCTACCTTCATTGCTTTGTCTCTGATAAACAAACACAATGGTTCAAATGGTTACCCTTGGAAGAATGGTGGTATAACACTTCCTTTAATACTGCAATAAAAATGACACCATTTATGGCACTCTATGGATACCACCCTCCTTCCATCACTTCTTATATAAAAGAAGAATCTAAGGTTCAAGAAGTGGAAGATCACATCGAGCATCAACAACAAGTTCTCCAAATATTAAAGGACAACCTGAGCAAGGCACAGAATCGCATGAAACAACAAGCAGATCAACATCATAGTGAAATAAGTTTTTGAATTAGGGGATTGGTGTTTTTAAGACTACAACCATACAAACAGATGTCCCTCAAGCAAGCCAATAAGGATAATAAATTGTCACCAAAGTACTATGGCCCTTATAAGGTGTTTCAAAAGATTGGTACTATGGCATAAAAATTGGAATTGCTTGCATCCTCACGAGTACACCTAGTTTTCGATGTTTCATGCTTAAAAAAGGTTATAGGTGACAAGATCCCAGTTCAAACTATATTGTCAAAACTTGAGGATGAATGAAAAATCATATTGGAGCCTTAAGCCATCACTGACACAAGAATTCGCTAGCTAAGGAATAGATCCATTTCATAGTATCTCATTAAGTGGAGGAAACTTGCTGCTGAAGATTCTGCTTGGGAAGATGAGTCTTTTATACAGAAGCATCCAAAATTACTCAATCATTGCAGACAACCCTTTTCTCAAGGGGAGGGTCATGTCAAGCCCTAAATAGTGGCACATTACCCATTAATTTGGGAATATTACATTAGTAATGTTATTTTATTTATGTCGTCTTGGGTCCATTAGTTGTAATTGTACCTCCTAGTCTCCTATATATACCATGGAGACATTTTCATTTGGAATCATCTTGTATTTGGAAATTTATGTGGCGTATGAGGAGGTTTCCCCCTCGAAGAGGCTTATTATCTGAAATTCTATCTTTTTCAAGGCATTGAGTACTTATTCTTAGATTTTTCTATGCTATATTGATATTTGGTTCTTAACAGGTAGGAAATAGTTTTAATTTTTGAGCATCTTGCAAGTAGTTATAACTTCTACACAAGATGTAAAACTCAAACAGGAAGGTGTATGGGTCTTCACTACTCTTACCATAAAAGGTAGGTAGTGTATAAAGTGGAATGTTCTTCATATTAACATTTTGTGTGGTATCCAAATGTGGTTTTTGTTTGGTTTCCTACTTCTTCTCCCTCATCATGTGTCACATGATTGCAATCCTCCTAATCATCCATACTGATATGATTCCCAAAAAGAGAATACCTTAGTGGTTTTATTCTTGGAGATAATGAGGCATACCAAAGTTCTTTTTTAGGAGATATATTTCTCCGATAGGAAAAATTATCTACTATTTGGTTGTTAAGGATTTTTCCTGAGTCTGTTGAAACTATTGGTTTAATAGTTATTGTTTCAGCTTGTGACACAATTATGTTCACTGAAATTCCAAAGGCGACATTCACCTATTCAGGATCAATGATATCTATAAAGTTAGAATCCCTTGATGGTGGTGAAAAGGAAAAGGTTTTGTTGGTTGGTTTTGATAATGAGAAATTGGAAGGTTCGAGTGGTTTTACCTCTTGTCCTACTATTGTTGGTGTCTCAACTTTTGGTTCTATGGTTTCCCCAGTTTTTGTTTCTTTTGAAACTTTTTTCTATTTTATAGTTGAGTTATCTCCTACTTGTACTTTCTGATATCATTCTGCAGAGTTTATAGATGGAGTGTTCCTTCCTCCAAAAAGGTTAGAAGGAAATTTCGTCAGAAGTTTTGGATTGGTTTTGATATATCTACCCTTTGGTTCCCTAGGTTTGTTCATGAAAGCGATACAAAAAGAAAAATACCATTGGGTTTGGGGGAACCTGCTATAATAGATGCACAGGTTCTTACCTCTCATCTTAAAGTTCCCCTGCCACCAAACTAGTACTAATGCTGAGAAATAATCTACTTCCTAATTTTTTTCTACCTTTGGACAACTCCCTGGCAACAACGCCAAAAATGATGGGTAAACTATATACCTTAATTTCCCTCAATTAAATTATCAACCAGGGTAGGTAGACTTAGATTTGTGACACAGTATGAGTCAATGTAGAGTAAGGATTAGCTACTTGTGAGGTTTGGAAAGTGAATCTAGCTAGGAAAAAGGAAATTTTATCCTAGGGACTCGTGCTTTATTTACAATTCTAAAAATATTATGAAAAAGATGAACTTTGTTTAGATAGTTGTATTTACTTGAAATGTACAGAGTGATCTACAACTGGGAATAGTAAATTCATTACTCTAAGTGAACAAATGTTGGATAAAAGAAAACTATGTTTCTTTAAGAGCAATCTATAATTATGGGCAATGAGCTCATAAAAACAAGTTATCTTTCAAAAGAAATTCTTTACAATGAACTCTATTCTTAAAACATTTTTTCAAAGACTCACAATTACTTCTATTCTACCACATCATTTACACTAGTCTAACTGACTGAAATGAAAGAGAATCGCGACGACATTAAAATGTAATGGTTATGTCTACAATGGCGAATTATATCATGATGGCATCTTAACACTACTGATAATTCAAGAAGAATCAATTCGCTATTAATTTCTACAGAGATATGCAGAGCATGAATAAGACAGTCTATGGAAAGCTTTGTCATTGTGAAAATATTAATACATGTTCTTATAATAAATACAATCTATAAACCTTGTGAAAAAGAGATTTGAAATCATCACTTATCCTATCACATTGATGTTGGAAATATTCTACACAAAGTTAATAATTTATGCAGACCTAAAGGAAGTAATTGAAAATCATAACTTAATGAAGCATAGGTGGTTGTTATAGACACTACCTAAATGACCAATCTGCAAAGTAACCTATTGTTTATAAAACAAGAAAAGAAAGATTGTATATAATTGCATAGTTAGATGACTATGAGCATATACACATTAGTAAAACACAACTTGCATAAGAGATGTTAGATGTTAGAGTATGGACAATTAGATATAGACAACTACGAGTAACATGTAAGCTATATAAAAATACAACTCCAACAAGAAACCTACACACAAGAGTTATATGCAAAAATATGAAGATGAAACAAATAAACAAGACACACAAACCACTAGTGGCCCCCCTAGGTGGTCGTGGTACTACTCCAATTCAATAGACAATCACGATCAATGCATTAGCTTATATTAACAGCAGAAAATGGTTTTACAGAGGCAAATTCAAAATGGTGATTATATCATTATGCGTTTTTGGTCTTAGAGAGAGTTCCAATATTTATAGAGTTTTAGACATCGCTGAGAGGTCGACCATTGAAAGGGTCGACACTCTCCTACAGCCGAAAATCATTAAAAATAGATAACAAATAATATCTTCTTAACAATTTATGCGCTCAAACTAGAAGTCGAATGCAACTGTTAGAATCAAAGTAATGAGTTCCATAGCTGGAGAGCTCAAACAGGTACAAAACCCATGTTTTGTATTTGCTAGGAAGAGCCCACCGATATGCCAACCCACAACTGCACTGCCCTCCGAGGGCCGAATCATGGGTCAAATCGAAGGTCGAGTCGAGGGCCAGATCAAGGGATGGATCGTGTTTTCGATCTGTTGCAAATAAACGAGAATTGTTAACAGATTGCACTCACTCAATTAAAGATAAACCATAAAAAATAAGGACTACACATACTTTATGTTGATCCATAGAAAATCGATGGAAGAAACCTGATAATACCTTCAAAAAGAGTTGATAGAAGTATAAACAGTATAATCTCTATGTGAAAAAAGGGATTTGGACAAACGAAAAATGGGAAAAACACGGAGTCATCATTTAGACACTACAAAAGAATAACATATGGAAATATTGCGGCCTTGAGATATTTCTTGTATATGTCAAAAGGAACTATAATTTTGTATGTAAACACAACAAGGCACTATGTGTTTTTAAATGTGGAAACATAACACTTCACTGAACCATTCCTCTACCCACACATACATATATTTTCAAGTGATGTTCCAATAAAAACAAACATTTATCATCATTCATTTCTCATCATTGTTATAAATATTCCATGATACAAACATGTATATTCATTTGGTTCATAGTTTTTGGTTGTAGCCACTTTCCATGAGCACCCGCTTGGGGACGTCTTGTTTGTATGTGTTTGGAGTCTTTTTGCTTGAACCAATCATAGGGTATGGTCATAAGTATAAAGAATACACACAATTTGGGTGATGTATGGTTGTGGGATGTTTCAACAAGCCACGTGGAAGTTGTGAGTAGTTAGTCATCCTACATAGTGCTTGAGAGTGAATGTTGTGGGTATACCATCATATATAGTTTTAAACATACCACCAATGATCAATAAAACAATGATTGGGTTGGGAATTTAGGGAATTAAAAAGGGAAGCCAACAAATTAATAATAACAATGGGTGAATTCTACAAAGAATTTTCAATTAGAAAAATTGTAAGTATTGAACAAAGTATATAATGCAATATTAAGTTGTAACATGTGGTTTGTGCAACACGAAATTATACTAAACTTAAGAAACTACACTAAATCTCAATCACACATCAATTAATTTCATAGGAAAAAAAATTACTTTCGAGAAAACCTTATGGAAAAACTCCATTATCTAATGGCTTACTTGCTCTATATTTATTTCTTAGCAATTGTATAATTAAAATGGTGTTTTGTCTCTCTAAAATAATACACATTAGAAACTCAAGAATTTTCTTAAAAATCCCTCTCCTCTTTTCCAAAACAAACCCCTTATTAAACTCTTTGAACTATTTTATACTCTTTGAACTATTTTATAAAATGTTTAGAATTAACTAAAAATCCATGTATCCCCAAATCTTCAACTTCCTAACTCCAATGCTCTTCCTCTCCTTTTCCCTTCCATTAGCACCATATAGATATATGTCTTCTTATTTTCTTTGGTAGTGGACTCAAGCACCATATAGATATATGTCTTCTTATTTTCTTTGGTAGTGGACTCAACCAGGCCCTTCACATTTTAAATTGCATCCTCCCACCCCATCATCAATTTAATACCTTGAGCTTCACTTTACTAGTTTCTTGTTTTTCCTAATTTTTTTTATTGAGTTGAACCATTAAATTTATTGAATATTTGCTATGTATCCCTTTCAAATTTTTATTTATTGAGTTGAGCCATTAAATTTATTGAATATTTGTTATGTATCCCTTTCAAATATTTTTATTAAAAACTAAAATATTAATTTTTTTTTATATTTCTTTATACAAATAAGAATTTTGTATTCGTTTTTAGCATTTTTATCACTTTATTCATACAATACATAGTTTGAAATAAAGATGTAATGTAAACATGTATCCATCAATTTTTCATATTATTATTTTTAACTAATAATATAAACGTTATTCCTATATAGTTTGAAACAAAGATGAAATGTAAACATGTATCCATCTTCAAATTTTCATATTATTATTTTTATTAATTTTTTTAACTAATAATATAAACTTTTTTCATATAATACAAAGTTTGAAATAAAGATGTAATGTAAACTTGTATATATCTTCAATTTTTCATATTATTATTTTTATTAATTTTTTTTAATTAATAATATAAATCTATATATAGGTAAGTATATATTTAACATATATTATAGAAAAAAATTATTATTAATTTGTTAAATATATTTCTATTCATAAATATAGATAGATTGATAGATATTTTTTTTTTTTGAATAAAAAGTGGATCCTTATATTAGTTTCAATTGAAAGCTTGTAAAAATGACCAACAATCTATCTACATACACTAAAATGCCATCAGCGAGTTTAGATCGGCATTCCAGATTTTCTTGGCACCAATGGTCCAGATCTTCTCTTGCATTTCGCGACTTTGTGACTTGGGCAGATAGCTCCCTCCATGCTACAGACTGCCGATAGCCTTGTTCCTAAAGTCTTATCATGTTGGATTAATGGGATCAAATCAACGGTCCAGATCTCCTCGAGCTCCAACCGTCCTGATCTATTCTCGCTCTTCGCTCTTTCGCATTTTGTGATTTTGTGACTTTGGAAAATAATTGCCTTCTTGCTTTGGACTCTCGATAGCCGACTTCCTAAAATTCTCTCACGTCAAATCAATGGGACCAGATCAACGGTCCAGATATCTTCTAGTACCAATGGTCCAGATCTATACTTGCTTTTCGCGATTTCACATTTCGTGATTTCGCGACTTTGGAAAATAGTTGCCTTCATGCTTCGGACTCCCGATAGATGAGTTCCCGAAGCTTTCTCGTGTCAGATCAATGGGGCCAGATTGATGGTCCATATCTCCTTTTGCACCAATGGTCTAGATCCACTCTTTCTTTTCGCGACTTTGCGACTTTAGGAAACAACGTCCTTCATGCCCTTGACTCTCGATTACCGAGGTCCCGAAATCATCTGTCAACTGATGATCTTCTGCGCTGGCACTTACGGGTGCCCTCTCTCCTGAGTTTCTGATCATTTCTAACTTGGAGGAAATTCTAAGTAGAAAAATGTTAAGACCTAATATTGGCTCATTACCCCTTAATTGGGGCATATTACATTAGTAATGTTATTTTATTTATGTCGGCTTTATTCCATTAGTTCTAATTATACCTCCTAGTCTCCTATATATACCAAGAAGACTTGAATAGATAGAGCCTTAAGGAAGTTAGGAGAGCCTGAACTAAGGTGGCTGGCACTGGCTTAACCGGTAAGGCACTTTCGCTAGCTAGTTGCGGTTGCAGTTAAGGGACTGAAAGAATCATTTTCATTTGGAATCATCTTGGAAGTGTACATTTATGTGGGCATAAAGAGGTTGCCCCCCCCCCTCTGAAGAGGCTTATTATCTAAATTTCTCTCTTTTTCAATGTGTTGAGTACTTATTCTGAGGTTTTTCTATGCTATATTGATATTTGGTTCTTAACATATGGTATCAGAGCTCAAGGTCTTGGGGTTTTACTGCTACATCTGAGACACCTTGGAATTTTTGCTATAACTTTTTTTCTACAAATTTTTAGAAGGAACGGCTTGGAGGATATTTAGTAGATGGCTCAAAGTACGTTGGGTTAAAATTTCATCTCCTGAGGCCTTATAATTTCGGAGATACAGCCTGTGCAAGATAGGGTTCTGGAATCATCCTGAAATGAGCCATTGCGGAATTTTCGCTATAAAATGTTTCATCATTAACTTGAAATACCAATGTATGATGATCAAGTTAATGATGAAACATTAAATAGTTGGTTGAAACAATTGGAGGTTTATTTTGGCCTTTATCAAATCAAATAAACAAAAAATAGTTAATTTTCCAATTTGAGGATGTCCAAACATGATTTGTTGTGGTAGGAGAGATAAGTTGATGTATTGAAGATAGGAAAAAATCCAATGGTGAAACGATGAGAAGATTTCAAGTAATGTTTGAGACCATAATTCTATCCTATAGGATATGAAGAGGAGTACCTCATGAAATGGTTGTAGCTTTAGGCCTCAATAAGAATAGGGGCAATGTGTACAAGGGTACATGTCAGAATTCCATAAGAAATCAATCATCATGGGTATCTCTTTGGAAAAATTTGTGGTAGTGGTGAATCACCTTGAAGGACTATCTAGCCATATTTGAAGACAATTGTATCTTCTTAGTGTGAAAATCATAAATAAGGTGAGAAATAAATCTCTCTACATTGTGCTAGACTCCAAAAATTAGCGACCACAAAAGGGCCAAGAAGAGATGAACAAGAACAAAGGAAAAAAGAATGTATCCACAGTCCAAATGAGGAAAGATCCCAATAGGAATTGTAAAAACTATGATGTAGATGGCCACCTCAAAGAAAAGTGTGGGAAAATTCATCAAAAATTGTATCCAAAGTGGTACAAGTTTGATAAAGGAATGAAGAACATGCCAACATGGAATAAATAGTGGTAGAAATCACCTCCAATTTGGACGAAGCCATAACCTTCACCATATTGTGATAACTAAGGGAACGTAGAGACAAAAAAAGAAACTATTCCAAATCAAAGTTCAACTAAAGGATCAAAAGGTAAATGATTTATGTTACCAATTGGAAATGCATAGTTCACTTTTGGCATTTTAATAAGGATTTTCTCCGAAAAGGGAACTTCTACACCAAATAAGTCTCCAGATAATCCTACATGGACTCTTTATGAAGGTGAATAAATGCGTAGGGACATAATTGATTTAAAAAAGAAGACAGTAAAAAAATATGAACTACAAGAGATGATGGAGGGTTTAAAAGGGGAGATCATGGAAGGATTGAAAAATTTCATAATAGAGAGGACATCTAAAAGTGAAAATGTATCCCGTGAAATTCCTGATGAGGACACAAGGAAGGTGAATCGAGAATGGAGAAATTCCAAATTTGGGTTTGATACCAACCATGTTCCTAATATTGATATGAGGAAGTTTCATGGCAAGGATCCAATCACATGGATACTTCAGATGGAGCAATTCTTTGATCTACATAATGTGCCACATACACAAAAGGTACGAATTGCTCCTTTATATTTAGAACCCGATCAATTTGTATGGTATCGATGGATTTTTTCTCGCAAATCACTTGTCACTTGGACAATTTTCATGAAAGAAATTATAGCACACTATGAGGATACAAGGAGCAATACGTTCTTTAGCCAATTGATAAATCTCAAGCCAAAGGGTTCAGTTACAGAGCACATTGAGAACTTCCAAAGATTGAATATAAAGGTAACAAATATTCCAGATGAGCACTTGATTGATGTATTAATAGGAAATTTAAAGGTAACATTCAACATGAGGTTCGCCTTTGGTAACCCAAATCATTAGAGAATGCATTTAAGGTGGCAAGAAATGTTGAAAGTAAAAATATGGCTATGGCTACTAGAAGGACCAATCCCAACATCTATAGAGAGAATAATGCTCCTTCTTCTAAAACACCTAAACCTACAAGGTTGACACCTCAACAATTGGAGGAAAGAAAAGAAAAAGGTTTATGCTTTAATTGTGACAACAAGTACAGTAAGGGACATAAGTGTGGTGAGAAGAAATTATTCTACATAGATTGTGAAGAGGAAGAAGAACAAGAACAAGAACCATCTCAAGATGAAAATGTAGAAGCAATTCCGTCTGAAGAGTTGAATCCCACGATATCGTGTAATGAATTGGCTGGAATTAGCACTCCTCAAACCCTAAAGATTGAAGGATACATCAAAAATAAAAAGGTAATAGTCCTAATTGATTCTAGCAGTACTCATAATTTCATTCACTATAAATTAGCCAAAGCTCACAATTGCATTGTATATCCAGCGCCAAAGTTTCAAGTAATGATTGTAGATAGAGGAACTATCAATTGCTCAGGAAAATGAAATAAGATCAATCTTACTATGGGGGAATATGTAATGAATAGTCCAATGATTTCTATACCCATGGGTGGTGCTGATGTTGTACTAGGAATCCAATGGTTACAATCATTAGGAACAATGGCTTTTAATTTTCAAGAACTTTTCATGAAATTTTCATTGGAAGGAAAA
>JASDQU010438661.1:57113-71744 GCA_032191745.1 Picea mariana
TTGGGGTTTAAGGATAAGCCATACCTCCGACACTTCATGAAGACCTTTCTCAAGTGGCAATAGTGCTCCTTGTCTGTCCTGGAGAAGACTGTGATATCATATAGATAGATTACCACGAACTAATCCTTTTGTCCTATGAACACTATATCCATAGCTCGCTGAAACGTTGCTCCAACATTCATCAATCCGAAAGGCATTTTGGCATACATGAATGTACCCCAAGGAGTGGTGAAAGTTGTCTTTTCTCTGTCCCCAGGCATGACTTATATCTGATTGTAACCAGAGAAACCATCAATCATGGATATCCTAGATGCACCAGTGACCTTCTGTAATATGTGTTCCATGTTGGGAAGGGGATAATTGTCTTTCTTTGAGATTCTATTCAAATTCTTGAAATCAAAACAGAGTCTGATTTCCCCACTTTTCTTTCTTACTGGAACTAGATTGGCCACCCACTCAGAATACCTCAATGGGACAATGATTCAGGCATCTAATAATTTCTTCACTTCTTTCTCCATGACAGGTAGCAACATGGGATTTATCTGCCTCAGCTTCTGCCTGAATGGTTTAGCTTCTTCTTTTAGTGGGATCTTGTGCTCAATGACAGATGTGTCATAAGTCTTAAGGTCTTTGTAGGTCCATGCAAACACATCAACAAACTCTCTCAGCAACTCGGTATACTCAATCCTCTGCTCCTCGGTCAAACTCGTTGACAGCTTGACAAACTTAGGCTCTTATGGTGTGCCAATGTTGCACTCGGCTGTGTTAGCATCATCACCCAAAACTCTTTCCTTTATTGCCACATCATTCCCATCGAACAATCTCTCCAATGGGACTAGTCCCCTCGGGATGTGATTTCCAGGAAATTGAATAATGTCGTGATTTTCCATTTTACTCAGCAACTCACCCCCATCAAACTCTTCCTCAGAGATAGAATCTTGGTCGATATGCATCTCTAAAAATTCTTCGATAGTCTCCAAGAATCTCTTGATCTTGAGATCATCCTCAAACACCTTCCAATGCTTGACATTGTCAGGTATGGAGGGCCTGTATTTTACTTCTACATCATACCTCAGTTTGGGCGGCAGGGGTACCTTGAAAATGCTTGCTGATGAAGCCAAAGAATCTGCCACAGTGTTTTCTTCTCTTGGGATGAAAGAAATGTTGAATGCTGAGAAGAAACTATCAACTAGGTCCCACGCCTCATTTCTGTAGCTTGTGAGTCGAGGATGCTTAGCTTGATAATCATTTCTGATCTGCTTGACCACCAACTCTGCATCTCCGAATGCTGCTACCTCTTGTATTCCCATTTCTCTCGCAGCTATTAATCCCAGGACAAACGCTTCATACTCTACCACATTGTTGGTAGCCTCAAATTCTAATTTGTATGACAGAGATATGGTCTCCTGAGTAGGTGACATAAAAACTACTCCAGCTCTAGAACCTTCCCTGGAAGAGGCTCCATCAAAGAACATTTTCCAGACAGGGGTGATGGGGGAAGGAAGCTTAGGGGAAATGGTGGGCTACTTTATGAGTCTGAGAGGGGGTTCGGGAGCATGGGTAAGTTGAAGCACACTAGATCCTAAATCAGTTTCTAAGGTAAAGATGGGATGGTTGGTAGGGTTGGCTTCATCACTGGTTATATAGGCCAATTGAGCTTCCCTGTATAGTCTTCTATGCTCTCCTCCAAACACTAGGATAGTAGCATATGTGAGGTCCATATGCAAGGTTCCCCCTAGTCTTTTAATCCAAGATCTTGACAATAGCATACCGAATTTGGGGGGGGCATCAGCTACTACGATATCCATGACCACACTTTTCATGGGCAGTTGAAACAAGGTAACAACCAGGTCCTTAATAACTCCAAGACACTGAACTCTCCGGGAGTCAAAAGAATAGAGGTCATGATAGGCTCGGGTGACTTCTAGTCCTAATTCTTCCATGACAGTCTTGGGCATGAGGTTATGAGAGGCCCCTGAATCCATCAAGCAGTTGTGTAGTACTTTATCATGTATATTTAGGGAGGTGTAGAAGGGAGGGGATGAATCATCTCTATCTTCTACCATGGGACCTAGGAAAACTGCTGGCTTTTCGTCTTGGAGGTTTATGGAGTCTGTGGGAAGGCATGAAGCTTCAGACTGTAAAATCTCAGAGAAGCATTTTTTAAATTCTCCATGTTTAATTAGCTCAGTGAGGGGCACAGGGATTCTGATATTTTGAATCTCATGCTCAAAATTGAAAGAAGATGTAAGCTTTGGAATCTCTCTTATTTCAGGGGCATGATTGTGGATAATGGGAGAGAGAGGTTGAGCCTTCTTACCTTTGTGACCATTTTCTACTTCGTTAGCAGGTTGCTCTGCTATAGTGGACTGATCAGGAATATCAGGTGCTGCTGTCTTCTTATTGGACCTCAGGTTGTACCTGCCTCGGCCACCAATAGCCTTGTCTCCCTTGCTCAGTTCATTTAGCTGATTGTCCATGAGAGACCCCTCGTATGCTGATTGAGTGAGATGAGGAAAAGGAGGAGTGTCTTCTAAGCAGTAGATTTTAGGATCAAGCTCGTCTGTTTCCACTTCTTCCCCCTTGGCCACAAAATTGTTTTGGAAAGGGGCCTGAATTTTCTGGTCTTCTCTGTCCCTTCCCCTCTCTCTTTGCATATTAGGAGGAGTAAAATTATTTGGCCTCCTGAAGCCTCCTTTATTTTCGGCGATCTGAGGGCCCTTGCATTCTTGACTCCTCTCTACCTTCATTCTTTCTATCTCTGCAGATAGAGACTTCACCACCTTGGTTAGTTCATCTACTTGAAGGTGGGGCACCGATGGGCCAGAAGCCGAGACTTCGGACTTTCCCTTTCTTCTGCCCGTGTCAGCCTCATTCCTCAATCTATCAGCTGCTAATACATTGGATTCCACTTCTATGGCTGCATCTTGCATTTGGGCTAAGGATGTGGCTCTTCTTTCTCTCAATAAAAGGCAAAAATCTGGGCCAAACGCACTAGCATAGGACATCTTGGCCGAGGCTTCTGATGGATTTATTTCATCAGGAATCTTATTGTACATTTTATTGAATATTTTGGAGAAGTCAGAGACAGACTCTCCTTCCATCTTCTTCAAAGACCCGAACTCAGTCATATAATACATGAAATCCTTCTTATCTCCCCACTGCCTCAGGAAAGCATTATCCAGGGCTTCATTTCCAGCAATAGATCCGGGAGCTAATCCTCTGAACCACTTCCTTACCTTGCCATCCAGGCTCTGGACAAAAACCCTCATCTAGACATCTTCATTTCCAATGTTCAGGTTGTCTGCATAACTGTAGAAAGCAACCAGGTGTTCCTCCGCAGTTATGTCCCCTTCCCCGGTGAACTTGGGCATATATTTCAAGTAATCTCCAGCAGGGAAAGGATTCGTGGGCTGAGGTAAGACCAAGGGAGCATACCTAGTAGGAACTATGGCATCCATTCTATTCATAGGGGTATTAGCACCAGCCATAGGAATATTAGGAGGAGGAGAGCTTGGAGGAGAAGGAGTTCGTGAAGGGACTATTGAGAATGAGCCTCTAATTGGAGTGGGGAACAAGATGGGATTTAAGGAGAAGGCTGATGAGATCAAGTTAGCGGGTGCTCCTCCTTGTACAGGAGTGGTAAAATCCTCTGCAGTCATGGATCTTCGCCAATAAATAGCCTCAACGGAGAGGGGAGTGACAAGGGTTTCTCCTTCTAGTCCCAGACAAGGAGGGGAAAACTCAGCAGGAACACTCCCAAAATTCAGGAAACGGGAAACCTTTGAAGGAGGCCTATCAAGAAACTTGACTGGATCCTCCAATTCCAAGTCATTCAGCATTAAAGAAATCACAAGAACCGGCTAGAGGCTCTTTAACCATTACAATGATCCATTACAACATCATCCTATAATAGCTACAGCTCGACTGGATCCTCCAATTCCAAGCTGCTCTAACACAGTGTAAACAAAGACATGAAAGAAACTGGCATTCATAAGGCAAGAAGTCTCAAAAGTTCATATATAACCAGAATAACAGTGCTTCATTAAAACTTTACAACCGGGAGCTCTGCTCAACCATCGATCCTTACAAAAATGGCAGAAAAGCCTACAAATACTTGGAACCGACTCAGGCACTGAAGGCGCCATCATATCATGAATTCAATGCTTGACAATGAGGAGCTTATCTATCAGGATGGGCTGTCAGTCTACCTCAATCAAATCTGCCCTTTGCTACCCTGTCACACGCCTCTTTAATTCAGCATGGCTCGCACTAGGGGGTAGCTGAGCTCCTTGAATATTGAATTGGCCTGTGCAGGTTCCTCTGGTGAGTTGGAGACTTGGCGTGGCTTTCCTAAAGAAAACTGGTACAAGGGGCCCTCCTGGGTAATATTTCAGCCGGGACCTCCATATTCTGCAATAAATGGGTGACGTGAGGCCTCACCCACCCTCTTACTCCTTTCTGCTGAGCCGAAGAAGCCTTTTTTGGGTCCCCGAGTGGAATCCCTGATGGACACCCGACCCAGCCCACAGGTCTCCTCTTCTTTCCTCACGGCTTTCTGAACTTCACCGTGAACTTTTCTCGACTCTGTATCGGGTTTTGGGGTTTCGCGTTCCCCGTTATCAAGAGTTCTTGACCTTCTCAACTCCCGATCACCGATTCTCCGATGAGCACGCATATGGGTTAGCCCTCCTGACTACACTATGGCCCTTATGACCATCTCTTATATGACTAAAGCCAAACCTCTGTCAGGGTTTCGGTGCTTTCGATGCCTTGATACACGAGTCCTTGAGACTCGCGATCCTCCGATTTCCAATGCGCCTTCCGTGCTAGCCCAGGTCCAAGTGACTGCTGCCATATGCCCTTGACCATATTCTCCATCGGGATTTCACAGCTTGCGATGTCAATGAGCATGCATCCTCCGAACTCGCGATAGCCTACTACCTGTATTCCACTTGCTCTTGTGGTCCCACATGCTAATCCGGCGATCGCCAAGATATCGCTTCTCGCAATCTCGCAACTCTGCGCGCAAATATTGGCAGCTCTAACTCACGAACCTCTGAGTTCACGATATGCCAATGCCACTTGGCACTGTCTCCCTACAAGGATTGACCTTCCGACACCTGTCCCCCACTACGGTCCTTAGCTCCATCGGGAAATCGCGTATCGGGATATCGTGATTCCCATTGCCATGTGCGCAGGACTTTCAGTTCCCCGATCCCCGACTCTGCAGGATCTCTCGCCACGTGTCTCTGCTGACAGACGGCTCCGATCTTCTCGACAATTCTGTGGGCCTGATTTCCCAGATGCTCTCGACACTTCGCGTCTCGCAAAACAACGAAGATGCTCTTTGCATGTTGGAGTCGCGACGGGCGAAACGCCGAGATGGCCAGCTCTTGCGACACGCGCCACTGGATCGGACGACCTATATTCAGCCTGCAAACAGAAGAGGCTTCTTTGCTGCTAAATGTTGGGTAAATTGGTAACTCTGAGATCCCAATAACTGTTGATCTGCTCCGTGGATGGATATTGACTGCTGATGGCAAAACTTCACCCACTTGCTTGACTTTCTACTTGGAAAAACAAGGATTTTCCTGTGCTGCGCTTGATCATTTCGTGCAAGTTGCAGACCCGAATGCTCTCGATCTCATGACAACATTTATTGCTAATAGATACCATACAAATTGATTAGGTTCTAAATATAAAGAAACAATTCATACCTTTTGTGTATGTGGAACATTATGTAGATCAAAGAATTGCTCCATCTGAAGTATCCATGTGATTAGGTCCTTGCCATCAAACTTCCTCATATTGATCTTAGGAACGTGGTTGGTCTTCAACCCAAAGTTGGAGTTTCTCCATTCTTGATTCACCTTACTTGTGTCCTCATTATGAGTTTCATTGGATGCATTTTTACTTTCAGGTGTCTTCTCTGTTATGAATTTTTTCAATACTTCCATGATCTCCTCTTTTAAACCATCCATCTTTACCTCCAACTTAGATTCCATCTCTTGTAGTTCATTTTTTGTTACTATATTCTTTTTAAAATCATTTATGTCCCTACGCATTTCTTCACCTTCATCAAGAGTCCAAGTAGGATTGTTTGGAGGCTTATTTTGTGTAAAAGTTCCCTTTTTGGGTGGCATGTTGGCCAAGTATCACTTTTGAACCTTGATTTTGAGGTGGTTCTGCTAGACAATGTTTCTTCTGTTGTATCTCCCAAGTTTTTGCCCTTCTGGGTATGAAACTTTCTTTTATGTAGTTTTCTGATATTTCTTCTCTGCAATGCCATAGATTTGATAAAAATTGGATGTGCAAAGTGGAATTTACAGTAACTTCCCCACAACTTGCTGATTTTTGGCCTTTTCAGGAGATCTCACTTGTATAGCATTCCCCACACAAAATAATTGATATGAAATTCTGAAACTTGTACCAAAAATACTACAAACTATCCACTATCTAATGAAACCAATCCCACTCAATTTGGATACTCTAGGAAGAAGTTATGATTGTTTGACCTAGAACACCTTCTTGAGATTAGTCAATAGGACTAGTCAGATACCCTATCTTCCACAGGGTGTATCTACAAATTTAAGATGATCCAAAATCTGAACATTTTACCACAGATACCTTACTAATGTCTGTGAATATCCTTCAGAGGTTAGGGTCTGAAATGTTACATAAATTTTTTTATAGCACAAATTCCGCAATGACTTAGTTCAGGATGATTCCAGAACCCTATCTTGTACATGCTATATCTCCACAAGTATAAGGCCTCAAGAGCTGGAATTTTAACCCAACGTACCTTGATCCATCTGATAAATATCCTCCAAGTCGTTCCTTCTGAAACATTGTAGAAAAAAATTTATAGCGGAAATTCCAAGGTGTCTCAAATGTAGCAGCGAAACCCCAAGACCTTGATCTCTGATACCATATGTTAAGAACCAAATATCAATATAGCATAGAAAAACCTTAGAAAAAGTACTCAACACCTTGAAAAAGAGATAATTTCAGATAATAATCCCCTTCGAGGGGGTAACCTCCTTTTACCCCACTTAAATGTTCAAGTACAAGATGATTCCAAATGAAAATGTCTCCTTGGTATATATAGGAGACTAGGAGGTATAATTACAACTAATGGAATAAAGCCGACATAAATAAAATAATATTACTAATGTAATATGCCCCAATTAAGAGGTAATGAGCGAATATTAGGGCTTAACAAATAACATTGCTGGAAATGATGGTTTGTAGGCCCTTATGAAGGCGCTTTACTTATGCACATAGTTAACACATAAATGAGGATCTTAATTCAAGTTGAATAACATCATGCAATATTTCATAGAAATGGCATAACATAGAAGGATTCAACTAGATAATAAAAATAACAAGAGAGTCAAATAGGTAAAACCTCATTTAATCTCTTTCTCCACAAAGTTGGCCACCATATTATGGAGCCCCTATTGCAGTAGAATTATAAGTAATTTCCATCAACATTTATTCACCAATATGTGAAAAAATGGAATCCACACTTACATAGAAACCCTTACATCACATTCACTTTGATAAGATATTCAATTAGGCTAAAGAGAGTTCTCCCACAAATCCAACCATGAATAATAATGGAGAGAGAAAATCCTTATACAGATTTGAGCTCAAGCTCCTTTACAATAAAATAATGATTTCTTTCCTAGATCCACAAGTTTCTTCTAGACTAAACATTAAAATATTACATTCTTAATCTCCTTAAAAACTTCTCCCAAGAATCCCAAGAACATGAATTAGTGGTTTTCGATCTATGTTTCCACCAATGAATAACAAAAAACAAATATTACATTCTTAATCTCCTCAAAAACTTCTCCCTAGAATCCCAGTAATAACAATTAGTGGTTTTTGATCCAMTTTTCCTCCAATGAATAACAAAAAATAAATGCACGAACAAGTCAAGTAATTTCCTCAATGTATGGATTGTATGGATGCTTGTGTCAAACCTCGATCTCCTAAACAATATGTGCAACATTCTCCTCAAAATGTGTGCATTGCGGATACCTTCATGAATGAGGTTCTCCTCTTCCTTGAAGTATGTGCATTTTGGAGATTCCATAACTACTTCCAAACAATCCCTTAGATAATGGTTGTTCTCTCTGAGAAAGCACTTTGACCAAGTACAAGAAATTTCTCAAATGCTCCTTTAAGGCTCACATGCATCCTGCCTAGGCTAGACATTCCGCCTTTTTGGGCTTCTTCCTTGCTACCAAGTGTCACCGTTAGGAATGGGACCACTTTCAAGGTAACCATCGTGAAGAAAATCCTTTTTAAAACAATATTGAATACTAATTTCATGGGAGCGCTCCTTAATAGGAGGCACCCTTTCTCCTTAAAATGAAAATTTGATAGCACCTGTTTGCCTTAATTCTAGGGAGTTCCTCCATTCATGTCAACTAAGTGCTCAAATGGTGGATCTAGTGTGGAAACATGAAAGAGCGGTTAATGGTTGTTACAATAACCCTCTTTAGATACGACCTTCTCAAAATATGTACCAAAAAGAGTAGAGTGTTTTCTTCCAAATTTAGTTATGTTTGATCATTAAAGAAAATATCTACAAATCCTTTATCACCTCTTATGATGAGATTCCTCTTGAATGCTACATCTAGGCATTCTCCATGGAAGGCATAAAACTTTTCTCCAACCAAATTTTTCGCACATAGGAATTACGCATATCTATTTGCACTCTGAGCTAGGAAAAGAAAAGAAAAGGAAACGCTATTTTTCAAAATCAGCAACCAACCTGTTAGCGATCAAAATGCACTAGTTTTTGAGAGCGTTTTTATCTCTCTCTATCTCTGTTTCACCCATTTTTCTTATCAGACTTTGGCCAGTGTCTTAAAATTCTTGTTTCCTTATCAACTCTCATTCATCATGATTGCTCCAAGCCTTTGTTATTCGGTCTTCAACCTGCATTTCACAAATACGTCTTGTCAATATTTCTTAATTGATACATAGCATAAACCATAGTTTTTGCCTTTTTTTAAATTCTTGTGGTGTGTGCACACTAAGTGATCAATGACCCAAGTATAAACCCAAGTTATATCAATTTCCATGTAATACTCCAAAGACTAGAGCACTAAGTCAAAAGTTAAAGGCTAGCCGACACCCAAATTTAGCTATTAATCTAGCCAGTATTTTAAGATCTTCATCAAAGCCCACATACAAGCAATGAGTTATTTCTAAGCCAAAATCTGAGTCTATAAGTCAGCCATAGCGCCGGAATCTATGTTTTATTTTATCATCAAAATAGGTATGTATGCACCGATGCATACAAAGGTTTTAAACCTTTGAAATTTCATTTGCATATGAAATTTCTAGCATTAGTGAAAATAAATAAAAACATATTCATATGGAACACCATGCGCTGAGCCATAAACTGCCAAATCGATGATACAACTGTCAAAGATGGCACAACTGTTCAATGGCGAATGCAGCATTAGTTGTTCAAATATTGACACGTTGAAAGTATCTAGCTACGCAGAGGAGCCACAGAGATAGTTGCACCGAGTTGCAGGGTTTGAATTATCCACTGATAGATTGTCAAAATCAAAGCATTGTATGTAGAGATTGAGCTATGTGCATGATACAGGTGCCAAGTGATTGATCGCAGGTGTCAAACATGTTTCGGGTTGTTTTCTTTTCATGTCAAATAGACAGAGTTTTTAAATATCCAGAACTTGCAGGATTAAAAACTCTTATGGGTTAGGATCTCAATGCTCAGGTTGTTTGCCATTGTTTCAAGAAACTTTGAATTTTATACAAATTGATCATATATATCTCTTCTTGGAGGAAGAATCTGAGGGTTTCCAGGTGACAACAGTCCCAACTAAGCCAGGTCAAAAGATCAGAACAAGTGACTAAGTACTTATTTGTTTCAGCAGTTAAACTCCTCTAATCCAAAGATTCATTATCAACTTACTGGACCTGAGATATGGCAAATTATTACTGGCCAGAAGGATGCTTTTGTTTCTGAAATTAGAACACGACATTTTCTACTTCATTAAAATTCTAGGTGTTAATTGATGATGATGGATCTCTTTGTAGCTTGCACCATGATCACTAATGTTTCTTTTTAGCACTGACGGACCATAGAGATCTCATAAAACTAGATGGTTTCATTGAAGAGTTTTCATATGAAGCTATGTAGTATAGTGCTCGATGTAAATGTCGAACCTACCAGTATGAAGAACAAACACATGACCACTTGTGCCTCTTCATTACGAAAAGCATATCGAGCCATGAATGCAGGAAAGGATATGTCCGATAGCAGTTGGCCACGAGATGATCTACAAATCGACACACCAAAACCAAAAGTGTTGACTTCTATCTCTTTTCTAATGATCTATGTATTTAATTTCTTAGCAGCCAAACCTGTATATCAAGAATGATTTTGCAGGTGAAGATCGCCCCTCCATTGAACGCTCAACAAATTGGTAGCAACGATTTTCAGGGTTTCAATGTTTTCATCACAACTTTCTGAGGTGGAAAAGGCAAATTTTGAGGAAGAGATTTTGAATCAGTTTAAGCCAAGGCATAATGTAKCATAGAMTGGAATCAAGAAGCACCAATTCTTTCAGAAGATATTGGTTCACAAGATGCCACAGGGAGGATAAAAACTGATCAGAAAAAGAACCTTTGAAAAATGATGCCTGATCTTRCGGGGGACTTTTGACTGCCTTCCTGAGCTCTAAATAAAGATTTGAAAGTATTATTGGAAATCTTAGGATTTCTATATGTCAATCGACTATTCAATCATGTAAAATGGACTTTCCACGACTTAGAAATTTGATTTTTCCCAAGGCAGATTTCATTAAAAAAATTGCACTTTCAACAACTATTCTGCCTTGAACTTTGCTAGTCAATTGTTTAAAGATCTTCTTTTCAATAGCTAAAGGGTCAGATTCAGGACAAAAGAGCTGGTGAAACTTGAGACAGGTAGCAAAGGTGTGTTTTTTCCCAGATCGAAGTTTTGCTCAGCCAAATCTCTTGAAAACTCTTTCTAAAGATAGATATTGAATTATAATGTCCAATCTAAGATCCACTTTTGATGCAAAGGAGTTAGAGGAGGTGTTCAAGTTGATTTGACACATATTTTGGGGGAAATGAATTAGGGATTATTTCCAAACTTGGAAAATTCAAATTTCATCTTCCTCAAGAGATATCAAACAACCTTGGAAGGCTTATCTGCACAACACAGAGGTTCTACATGATCTGAAGACCATAGAATGAGGAATTGACCTCATTTTGAGGATCTCTTCCTCTCTTTTTGTAAAACTGTTTTGACTTTCTATCTTTAGCATATCTGATCCATTCTTCTAGGATCTGAACTTTTATTGTAAAGCTATAAAGCTGAAGATATGAGATGAACTAAAGGGTCAATCTTGGATACATTTTTGCTACTGTATTAGACTCTTATCTTGATAATAGAATCACAGTCTTCTTTTGCTTTCAATGTCAGATTTGTTCATGTACTTCATTATTATATACTTTACTTCAGTTTAACTCAGCTTATAAGAACTGTTATTTTCTTATTAAGCTCATGAACTTGAATTAAATGACTTCTTGCTATCTTGTATGACCCTGCACATTGTTGTATTTGGTTATCTAGACTAGTATTCTTCATACCCTATTCCAATTACTTTGTTTGATTATTGATTTATAAAAGCACTGTCTTATTCAAATGCATGATAAGATCTCATTTTCATTAGCCATTAATTTATTCCATTGATCCAAGCATATCTAATTATCATATTCTTAAGTTACCAAGCATCTTTGGCTTACAACCCCAAAGAGTTTCTTGGAGTGATAACACAACCAACATGATCCAAGATTAGCGAGAACAGATCCTTCCTCAAATCCTGTGCATTCAATATCCTGCTTGGTGAAGCAATTTAGGAAGAAGAACATCAGATTCGCCTTTTTCTTTGGGAAAATGTATAAGGATTAAGCCTTAGCCAAGTGAAAAAATCATCCTTCCTTCAACTTGGGAGGCATCCACAAGATTCTAAGTCATTTCTTAGCTACCTTAATCACACATGTGGTTCAGGCCTGTAGTGTTTTAATCTCTATTTGTGAAGTCCCCTACAATAAATGACAACTCTAGAATGTCCAGCTTGAAGTAGAGATTGTTATCCCCAATTCCTAGGGATAACTAAGGAGATAATGTCTCGAGGCACTCAAGGTGAAAATATGGAGTATCGAGAGACATATGGCTGACAACTTCCACTTGCACAGATAGAGGCCTGCCTCACCACCATATATATCAGATTCATCATGATGCTATCTACTGCATTAGCTTTCTTCCGGAAGACATTGGGTCTTGCTCCATGAGGTACAATCTAGGTATTATGGTGAGTGTCATTTCAATATTTGAGGCATTTGAGTGTGTAGCATTTAAAGTTGTTTTTGATTATGTAAAGTTTGCTTGGAAGTTTTACTCTTTGTCCTGTTTCACCTTGGTGGTTGAAATTGCACCCTAGTAAGTGGTCACCCTTAGGGATGGGTTTTCCACTGGGAGGTCACATTGACAAGTCATCGTGTTATTTCTGATCATACTTACCACTTTCCACACTTCATCCCCTCGCCGCCTTATCTTTTTGGATATTCGAGTGTATTGACCCAAGAAGGGATTGTCCCTCATTTTATGGGAAAAATGGGTTGAAGGCCCAGAGGGAATCTAGATGGAAAAAGATAAAAGACAAATCATAACCTTCCAGATGGTCTCCCAAAGAGGTCTTGAGAACAATGAAATGTTTCTCCTAAAAATTCAAAGACCTGCAAAAACAAACACATATATATAAATGTCCCACTTGTTGAGGGATATACACAAGTGTGTTACAAGATATAATTTACCCCCATGGCACTCTATGTACCTCTCCCTTCATGTGACATTGTGGTACCACCACCCAAGCTATATGTTACCCCATAGGGAGTACCTAGTTGTTTTGGACCTTAATTAATTAATGGCATTAAATGGGCTTGGAGAAAGGATGCATTGAAAACGAAGGTGCAACACACCCTCTACAAAAGAATCCATAAATGAGACATTACAAACCCTTGTATGTCATAAACCCCATGCCCAAAAGTCTTGAACCATCCATTTCATCTTCTCCACATGGATTAGATGGGGGTCCACCTGGGAGACACTCGAGTCAGGGAATGATTCACTCAATAGGTCACTTGATCAATGCTCCCATACCTAAACTTGACAAGTTGCATAGGGTCTTTGAGAACTTGTTTAATTTGATGAGGTGGTTTTTGATGAACATGCTTAGGTGACTCTTATATTGACTTGATTTACTTATCATGATACATTTGACTTGAGATCCTTGGAGGGCGTATTCATTGTCTTTGCATGACCTTGCTTGGTGGACAATTTTAGAGGAGCAAGCCTAGCTTGGGCTTACTTGGGTCATGAAGCCCATAGGTTGGACACCATGGCCCACACACCGGATGATGATGGTAGCCTTTGGAGGCTTGAGAGACACCATGGAGGACCTATCCTAGCCATTCATCATCACAATGACTTGCCTTTGGAGGATAGAGAGCTACATCTTGGGGCTTGACATCTTGTTGGGGCTAGGGTTTAGTGGTGGTGGCTTCAAAGTTACCAGAACCAGACCGGTCATCGAACCGATTGACGAAAAAAAACAGAACTAGAAAAAAACCGATCACTAAAAAATACATAAAATATTCAAATTTTGAAAAAAAAAAACATATTCATGTGCATCCATGTGAATCCAAACCATTATACACAAATTTTCAAAGTTTTTCATATATATATATATATATAACAAGTAACAGTGTATAAAACCAAAATAACACTAAGAGTAAGTGCACTCCATAGTCATCTGAATATTTGAATCAAAATACATCATCAAAATGGCTCTAAATGACCTATTAAGTCCAAAAATAACTCTAGAGTCTAGACTAGAGACTACACAATCTAATAATTTGAAGTTGGATACCTTCCATTGCATGCCCCTTCTTAATTTTTTTTAAATAAATTTGCAAATCTGCTCACTTTTTCATCCGTACGATGGCTGTACAAAACCAATCAGTTTGAGAAAAAAAATGGTTCCATACGAAATTAGTCATGAATGGTTTGAATCATTGGTTTGAATCATTTTTTCCAGTGACCCAGTTGGACTGACCAGTTTTACTGGGTTTGGTTCTGGTAACATTGGGTGGTGTTGATGATTGACACTAGGCACCTTTTGAAGAGGAGAAGCCTTGGCTTGATGGAGAAGACCTTAGCAGATGAGGAGGAGGCCCAACATTTCATCCCCAAGCTCAACAACTTGCTCCAAGTGCCAAAACGTTGCCCTAAAAGGGTGACATCATTCTTCTTTTAGGTTTTTCTTATGTGCAAAATCAAATTTAAAGTTGTAAAGGGGAAAAGTAAGGGAGGTCGGCTACCCTACTTTCTGGTTTACCCTAAGTTAAGTGGACAAACTTTATTTTATAGGCTTAGTATAAATAAAGATCAAACTATTTTCATTTTATCGTAGCTCTCCCATTGTGAGAAGAATACTTGGCTGAAATTTGCGCCCTCTTTTGGGAATTTGGATATCTCTCTCTTTT
>JASDQU010438662.1:23493-42392 GCA_032191745.1 Picea mariana
GGGGGAGTTCAACAAAAATATTTAGGAGATGTTTTTCAATATCTAGTGAAATTATGGGTGTTATTTAATATCCCATGAAAAAAATATTACATGATAGGTTATTGAGTGAAGCCCCCATGTTCCTCATGAACCACATATTACTTAAAAAGGAAAATAATTGATAGACATGCAAGTTCCATCTATGGCTCCTCGAGATCCCTCATAAGATCCTATTGAAACTCTCAATCTCGTAAGTTTGTTAATAATGTTCTTATTATTTATCATGTTGTTACCACAACCCACCATGGTCATGTTTTTTTTTCCACTCCTTTGTTCAAATCTAGCTTAAGTATGGTGGTTTATTATGAGGATATGCATCTAGAAGCCTTTATTCATGCGAAACTAGCTTCATATAGCTTATGTCCATCCTCCTATGCTCATGTAGGACCTTCTACTCCATAATCACGGTAGTGATTGATTTGATGATGTATTTTTTGTATAATCACACTAGGACATTTTGGATAACTTACCTATTTTTTTTTAATTATAAATGGATATAATTTGTATTTATATATATGTATATTTATATGTATATGTATATGGATGGTAGTTTGATAAATGTGGTTTATGATGATGATATGATTTTAAATCTAATTCATGTAGGGATATAAGGAGTTGTGGAGGAATAGAGCATGACATGGGAGTTATAAGGAGTTGTGGAGGAATGGAGCATGACATGGGAGTTATAAGGAGTTGTGGAGGAATGGAGCATGACATGGGAGTTATAAGGAGGTTAATATAGGGTATAAGGTGATGTATGAGCTTTGGACACTCAGGACCCATGGATGCTTTAGGTGCATTAAATATTTAGGTGCATTAAATATTTAGATTATAGTATCCTTTATTTTGTTTTCTTAATTTCATCTTATATTTTATTTATTTATCCTAGAGGCATTCTATTAAAAATTGATTTTCATTTTTTGTTTTTTGGTGGCTACTCCAAGTTATATAAAAAAAAAAGATAAAAAAAATCAGTAAAAAAGAGTGAAACGAGAGGTATTTTAAGAGGCACAAGCTAAGGTGGAAGAATGAAAAGAGAAGTATTTTAAGAGGCATAATTCATTCCATTATTTTATTCTTTTATTTAAGAAACATCATATAATTCATATAATTGTCAATCTACTTCTCCGAGTTATAAAAAGAAAGGTCTTAAGAAAAAGGAGGCAGGAGAGTAAAAAGAGAGGTATTTCAAGAGGCTCAACCTAAGTTTACTTACATAATTCATTCCATTAGTGGTTTACTTACATAATCCATTCCATTACTGGTTTTCTTGAGGTTTTACTGGTTTTCTTGAGGTTTTAACAACTTTGATGTTATAGGAATATTCTTTGTGGGTGTAAATCAATGTGAAAGTTTGAATCTTTAATTTTATTTCCATGTATTAATTGTCTATAGTTATTGGTTGTTTAATTTTCTATTCAACTCACGAATATGTAGTCATGATTTCAAGATTACTTCTCCAGCCCAAAGTCAAGATTTGCTGTTTTCATCCTTGTATTTTTTTTTCACATTTTATAACCGTCCTTGTATGGTTCCTTTTGCAAGAGGCTAAAATATTACTATTATATTATTGATTGTACTTGGTGGAATACATTTTGTTTTTCATTTTATAACCGTCCTTGTATGGTTCCTATAGAGAGGTGTTGAAAAATTCTAGTACACTCTTTTGCATTGCAGGAGACTAAAATATTACTGTTATATCATTGATTGTACTTGGTGGAATACATTTTCAATAAAGCATTGAGATTGTCTTCACATATTTGTTGTTCTTTTTCATATTTCTTTATTTTTATATTTTAAAAAGATAAAAAATATATATTTAAATAAATTATTTGTTGGGTTGTTTTAATTTTTTTATTTAATTTTTTATATTTTAAAAGAATAAAAATAATATATTTAAAATATATATTTACTGAGTTGTTTTCCTCTTTTGATTTTAAATTTTGATTTTAAATTTTGATTTTAAATTTGTTTGAGTATTCTTTTTATTTTGGAATTTAACACAAAAATTCTTATAACATAAGACTCTAAAAATAGGATATATACAAAAATAAATGAATACAAGGATGGTTTGCGCAATGCCTCCTCCTTCTTATCCTTGATGGATTTCATGAGGAAGGTAAATGGAAATTGAGGGACTACTATCGGTTATAAATATTTGGATCATCATACTTTCCTCCATTCGATATAACCTCATGGAGTGGTTCAATATGGTGTTTACATTGGAACCGTCGTGCAATAAATTTTTTGGGTGGTTGTACTAGGAAAACTTAAAGATTTATTTTAGAATTAATTTATAATATTTTTTTTTTTTTATCTTTAGTATCAATTATTTACATTATATTATTTACATTATATAGTTTATATTATTATCATGTTTATATTTTAATTTACTATTATGATCATATTTAACTAATTGCAACTTATTTTTATTTTTGAAAATTTTAATTAAGATGATATTATAGTTTATCTCTTAAATTTGGTTGTTCATACCATTGGTGCATCTTCGGTGCATCTTAAAATAGGGTTGCTTCTAAAATATATTTAAAATATGTTTCTAGAATTTAGTATAAAAAGTTGTTTCCTTTGCAATGATTTTATTGGACATTTTTTTGGGCTATTTATTTTTTCTTCATGACTTTATCTTCTAAATTTCACCTCAACTTTCTCTTAAATTTACCATATTAATTTAAAGTTACATTGTCTCTCTTAAACACATCCTTAACATTTCATAAACCTAAGAACAATTAAAAGAATATAAGAGAATTATCTTTAAAAAAATAGACATCTAATAAGAAAAATACCAAATTGGAAAATGTATTACATATGACCCTTCAAACCTTAATTCCTCATCCCTATATATTATGTTCAATCCTCCTCACCACTCTTATAGAGTTGGAGGAGACCCTCCTGAATTGAAATCCTTATATCTTGTTAAAGAGTGAAAAACAATCCTTTAAAGTCTTCAAAATATACTCATACTCTCCTTTTCTAATTCCAGAAACAACTACCATGTCCCTTTATCCAATACTTTGCAAACTCCTCCCATAAATAAAAATATATATTCTACTTCAAACACAAATCAAGCCTCCAATCCCCAACTCATTAGTATCATGCACTACTAATATGTGTGAGTCATATCCATTGTCAATCCTAATCATTATATATATAATAAAATATAATAAAATAAAATATCAATAACATGTCGTCGCATATGCCCTCTCCACTAAATCTAACCATGCTCTTTCTCAAGTTCAAATTATATATATATATATATATATATATATATATATATATATATATATATAAATTTAAATTTAAAATTAAAATGATATCATAACATGTCGTGGCATGTGCCCTCTCTACTAAATCCAACCATGCTCTTTCTTAAGTTCAAATAACATTTAACTATGTTTTGTTTTTTTAAGAAATGGCATTATCTCTATGAATAAACACCTAAATGCCTTTTCGAATGCTTGTAACAACATTGAGGCTAATGAAAATGAAATTTGTATGCACCTTTTTGTAAATTCCTTATAAGGGAAATATACAACTAACTTATTTTACATCCCCTAAAGTATTTTCCACATGGGTTCATTTTTGTTACTAGTTTAAGTTGACCTTTGGGTAGCCACAAAGGATAGTTAATTTAATTAGAAATTATAATAATATTGTGTATAACTCAGGTGATATTGTTAACTCTTCCAACCTTATCTTTACCAATATTTACAACTTGACTATAAAGGTTATTGAACCTACCAATCAAGAATTCATGAGGCATTTCTACAACACCTTACTCCTTCCTTTCCATAATTAGTTAGAGGAGAATAATATAGATAATCTAGGTTCATATATACATACCTTATTGAGTTCAAAGAATAATATTTCAGGATGGAAATTAATTTTGAAGATCCTAACAAGAGCACTGATTTATCTAGTATTTTACAATTGGTTCATGATATGAACAATAAGATGATGTCCTTCAAATGAATATTGGTAACCAAATGTACTCATGAAACCTATTCTTAAGAACCTATCATTATTCCTTAGTCATGGTGTACACAACTATTGTGACAAATCTCATGATATGAGCACATGTGAGATTTTCATGCTTGTAGAAGAGCACCCACATGGTGAGAAACTTGCAAAAATAATAGAAACCTTAAATTGGGTTGAGGGGGGAGATGTATTAGCTATTACAAATTGAAATTAGGCATGCAATAGTGAAAATAAGGTTGACCCATGTAATACCCCTAGGTCGAACCCCAATCGAAATGTAATTGCAAATATGTACATAGGTTGGTGAGCCATGAACTTCTTTTATCCAATGATCTTGTTTTGTAGTATGTATTTTCACTTTGAATTTAATAGAAAAACACAATTGCATGCATACCATCCTGACAAGAAGATTTTGGGGGGATAAACTCCACTAGATGGGAAAGGGGGGGCTAAGCCATGGGGATTAAAACAAGGAAATACCAATAAAATATTTCCATCAAAGGCAAAAAGGTAAGGACATGATTTTGTCCAAAGTCTTTGGAAAAGGGAAATGAATCGCCAAGTGGTTGAAAGGAAACTTGAGGAAGTGACAAGTGGCACTTCAAGAGAATGCAAACAAAATAGTAAACCTTAGTGCATTTTTCAGATTCCATCCATCCATTCCAGGGGATTGTTATGCTCTCCATGATTCATACCACACCCATGCTATTGTACGTGTTGCTGCTAGATTTACATTTTGGATGGAGAATTCTTAAGGAAGTTTTTTATAATATTTAAGATGAAGAGGTGGGTTTTTAGGACCGTGTGCATTCTCTCTAGGAGAGATAATTGCAGGGAATTTGATTCCCAGAGGTGTCAAGTTGCCGTTACAGAACTCTGAATCTTCCTATGCGGCTTGTTGTTGAAGCCTGGAAGGGAAGTGGGACATCCATAGGGGTATATTTCTTGGGTGGGAAAAGCATGTGGGGAAATTAGAGACTGTAGACTGGTTATTTAACTTGGCACATGAATTGAAATAATGATGATGTTGAGAGACCTTTTGGGATAGGATTTCCTTTCCTAAGTGGATTTTAATCCCTAGTTGGGGGGTGACCTACTGTCAGTTTGTGGGAAGAAAATTCTAAGGTTGGGATCAAATTCATAGGTTTGCATGCAGTTGGTGGATCATTTATGCCAAATAAGTGTCTACTATGTGCTTATTTAATTTACTATTTAATGGGAATGTATGAAATCTTGTGCCAGGTATTACTATGCAATTATTATGAGTTCTTGTCAAGAATAATTGTTATTCTTAACTTTCTTTAGTAAACACTCTATTAGAATTGTTTAGGAGTTGTAATCAAGTAATTATTCCATGGATTTTTACAACTATAATTATCCTGAGTATTTTGGCAATTAGACTTGTCTAGCAATGTAGTGTTTAGCTATAATGCCCATAAACTATAAATTACATACTTTGTATACATTCCAATTGCTATATATGAACAAACACACACACACACACACACATATATATCAAGTGGGGTAGTTACCCATCTCTACTCACAAAGAGAGTTATCTTTTGGAGAACAAAAATTGAGTGGAATTTGACTCTAGAGCTAGAATTTCCCTTGTCCAATCTTGGATAGTGCACTGGATGCATTTTTCTCCTACAAAATGATGGAAAACGTCTTGGCCAGATTGGATGAATTCCATCGGCTAAGGATGGCCTAATTAACCTTTGAAAAACCTTAGAGAAAAAAATAGATTCTTTGAAGTCCAGTTACAGACTGAATAAAATTAAAAAAATTCATGTTTTCCTTAGTAGAAATCGTAACCATGGATCTAGACACAACAAGTTAATCTTGGTTGTTGATCAAATTCTATTGCACTCTAGATCATTCCTTTTCTCATGGTCCTTGCCAGCCTTTCGATTCCTTGAAGGCGGATTGAAGTATCCTGACCATTAATTGGGGTCCTTAAGTATGAGTATTTTTCAAGGATTCGGGTTGTTGTCAACCATTGGATCCATTGGGAAGTAGTTGGGGGAAAAATATATATCATTAGATTTATTTTGAAAGGAACTTCAAGGTCTAATGTTCCGACTAGACCATAGTATAGAGAATCGAGGGGAAAATGTTGAGAATAAATCTTGACCTTTGATCTTGGTCAAGTGGGGTCAATCGAATACTAGACCCCAGACATTTTCCCAAGCTCTAAGTGTTTGGCACGGGTCAGTGGCTTTTTTCCCGGTGGGAAGGGTTCCATTTCAATTTATTATGTATAGGAGAAAATGCGAAGGTGACTTCACGTGTGACATGGAAGCCACTTAGGCAGACAACGTGGCCAAGGATGTTATGTGGTGAAGGTTAATTAGACTACGAGTCAAAGGAGGGGTCAATTCAGGCCCAAAACCATGCATTGGTTCCTAAAACAATGATTGTCAGATATACTGGTCCAGAGATCTCAGTCATAGTTCTTGTGTGTGAGCGCATGATTTTTTAATCTTGATTTTAACTTAATAAACCATCTTGTAATCACCAGGACATCGGATATCAAGAGTATACAAAGCTACATAGGCTAGAAAAGCCACGATATCCGGTGTCCAGGGCTACGTGTCACAAAGCGGTTTTCCACGTGGTGCCCAGTGTGTCGTCCATGTATCACAATGAATGAATTCCACATGCCACCCTATGGTGGTGCCACATGTCATGTGGTTTTAGCTGAATTGGATAGGGATCAGTGGGAAAATTGAATGCCATGTGTTATGCCACCCATCATGCCACATGTCTCACCACGTGTCATACCATGTGGCAGTAGGGGATTCATTGATGAGTCATATGTGGGTACGATGGAGGAAGGATACCCTGGGGGTAATGTCATTGGATCCTAACCGTCAGATCTAAGGAGGATAACATCCACTGTTGATTTGAATCAATGGGAACCAATCAACCCCCATACCACCGAGGAGTTTTGTTACCTAGATGTGCTGGGAATTTTGGTGCCTAGTGTCATGGTGGCCACATGTCTCGCCATGAATAGACACAAATGGAACAATATGATAGGGACATGTGTCTCTTGTGCCAACTCGACTACCACATAGATTTTCGTTTAAGTGAGGCTAATGAGGAGTGACGATAGGATGATGAGGGGTTCCAACGTGTTGTGAATAGAACACATGGCACCCCATATATAGTAGACCCTGCCAATATTATTCCTAGGATAGGTGCATAAATATTAGTCTTCATACCTAACAACGTCATATGTTAACCATCCATTGGAGAGGGTTGGAGACGTTTGAAGATATTACAAAGGAGGAGGTACTCTAATAAGGAGTACTCCAAAGATTAATCTCAATCGTCGATCAGAGGATGGACCCGATGCACGACAACTGTTGATTTCCTTAAGGTCTGTAAGTTATTTAAGAATGTTAGGTGAGAGAAGCATTATTCATCATGCTTATTGGAGGCTCTGATGAAATCAAAGCCATTAATGGTCCATTCCCATGTGTCATTTGATATGTCATATATATGATGTCAGACTCCACTTTTCTAAATACAATGAGGATGGAGAGGTTGTTAACTCATGTTCAAATTTAATACTTCGATGAAATCCTATCCATTGACCATCATATCACCAGGACCATTAGATTTGTCGGGGTGGATGTTATCGGAGTTGCGGAGTGGTTAAGAATGGAAGAACTTTGATGGAAAGGGTTCCAATAACAATTAAAACATAGTATGGAGGCCCGATATAGTGTGTGTCTAGGGTAGTACATTGTAGGTTCCATGTCCATGCCACATGATCTGGCATGTGTACCAGGGTGCCACATGGCACTAAGGTGGAAATAAGGGTAAAAAGGATGAAAAATTTGGAGTTTTGTAACCTTTGAACTCAAACTCATATTTGAGAGTAGTTATTGTCATTAGAAAGATATGAATGAGCTAAACCAATTAACAAAGTCTAAGTGAAGAAATAAATAGTTGGAAAAATAAAAAAAATTGACACCCCATTTCTTAGAAGGCACTTAAGGGGTTAGTTATGTTATAGTGGTATCAAAGATTTATTTTCAACACTAGGCCTAGATGGGATAGACATTAGTTATAGGATAGATGTATTAACATTAAGAAAAGTTAGTAATTGAAAATTTGTTATATATTAATGTTTTTCTAACAAATATTACTAATTACACATTTTGTAGAATTCATAATTTATAGACCAAAACAAAGATCCACATAATGACAGATAAGGAAGAGACACAAAGGATTTCCATCCATGATGAGGAAATAAAGGAATAATGGATTGACATGAGTATTGGAAGAACAAAATCCAATGGACATGATGAAGGTAAGGAGGAAAGCATAAATTTGAAGGAAACTCTCAATAATATGTAGAAATATGTTCAAATTTATAAAGAAGATAATGAGAGTCTTAGGAAAGCCAAGGAAAAATAAGATGATTTCAACATCAAGCTATTACGAAACCTGAAAAGAATAGAGAGGAAAATGGAAAAAGAGTCAGAGTATAGCGAGGGAAGGGAACATAAATCTCGTGATATAAGAAGTGAGACAAGGAGTGATGATATATAACATCAAAACTCATCTAAACATTTATCTAGGAGGCCATGCAGTAGCTCAAGCCTGTCCCCTGTCAGGAAACATAAGAGGAAAATTGGGGTAGATGAGCTAAAGGGGGAAATGAATAAGATCAATCCTCGTTCTTTTGACAGTGAGAATAAAAAGGATGAGGATGTTGAGTCTTGGTTATTGGGAGTGAGAAAATACTTTCAGATACATATATATTCATTTCAGGAATAAGGGAGATTAACAATTTATCAGCTTAAAGGAAAAGCATCAATGTGGTGGGATCATTTTGTACAAGTGAAAAAATTGATGAGAATAATGTTACTTGGGAGGAGTTTAAGAGATATTTTGAAAATAAATATTTAACCAAAATCTACTATGATAGGAAAATGAAAGATTTATTTGAACTCAAGCTTGGGAGCATGACCATAGATGATTATGAGAGAAGATTTCTAGAACTACTGAAATATGCTCCTTTTATTAAAAATGAACAAGTGAAGATCCAAATATATTTAAGTGGGATGCCATCATGAGTGAGTGATAAACTATAGTATGATGATACTAAGACAATGGAAGAGGATATAAGAAGAGATAAATGTCTCTATTATCAACATAAAGGAAGAACAACTTTCCAAAAGTCTTGGGAAGAAAAAAAGAAAAACAATATGGAGCAGAGGAAGAAGGGAAACAAAGCCCCATTTTTCAGATATAATACTCAAAGAAAACTAGTTTCCAAATATCCTAGGATGGATGAAACCATGGGAAAAAGACCAAGATAGTGACCCATAAAGTGTTTGGGTTGTAATGGAGACCATATGTACCGTGAATGTCCTCTTAGAGGTGAAAAAAAAAAGGTTATTCACAATGTACAACAAGATGAAAAAATTGAAGATATGGGCAAGGATATACCAAGAATTTATGCAGCCCTTGACAACAAGCATGCCAAATTTTAGTCTCACATGATTGAAGTAAATGGTAATATAAACAACCAACCTATTGATATTTTAGTTTATTCATGAACTAGTCATAGTTATCTAAACCCTAATATGGTAGAAAGGTTTCATTTTCCAAAAAGAAAACTGGGAAAACATTGGTTGGTACTGTTGGAATACTGAGAGGGGGGGTGAATCAGTATTATGCAATCTTTTACCACTTTTAATAAGAACATGTAATCATTAAATTTATCAAAAATATATCCTCAATATATCATGGGAAATATCAATCAACAAAGCATAACAAATAACCACAGATACATAGTACACCAGAATTTACATGGATACCCAAATGGGAGAAAACCATGGAATGATTTCTTATATATCAAAGATTACATTCATAGGAAGCACCAAATTCCAAATTCTCTAGTACCAGATGGAAGGAGAAATAAACCCCTTGATTTACAGGAACCAAACTGAAAGAACAACGAAATCCCTTAGTTCTCCAGCAGCAACCAGAAGGAGGATACAACCCCCTGATTTGCATGCACCAACTTGAAGGAAGCATCAAATCCTCGAGTTTTCTTACACCAACTGGAAGGAGTATATGACCACCTTTCCTTACCCCATCTTGCTGCCATAAAATATAAGTGTATATTCAATGTCACTACCATTGATCAACCTGTAACTTCCAATGTCACTGATACATCAGTCTGTCACTCTCACTATCACTACCACTATCACTGTCACTACCACTATCACTGCCACTATCACTTTCACTGCCACTATGACTATCATAGTCATTTATCAACCAACCATAACCAGATCCACTCATGTGGATATAAAAACCATCACCATACCATGTGCATTGGCTTGTATCATACCATGCATCAACCATGTACTCGTACATGTACCATACCATATACCAAGTATCCAAGATGTGCCAATCTCTCAACAATGTGCCTCAAGTATGCACCATAACCATCAAGATGATATACCAAGTATATATATGCCAATATCACAAAGAGGTTCCTCTAACAAAGAACCATAAAATCCATGAACTAAGTACCAAGGATATGTCTCAAGAATATATCAATAACACAAAAAAATGGACCTCACCCACATGCAACCATATACCAAAAAGGGCCTCCAAGACATGCCTTAAGCATGTGCCATACCATCCATGATACAAGCCTAAAAAAAGAACATAAATGACATATATTTACTCATGAAGAAATAATTGATACACACCATATCAAATCCTATAGAAACTTTGTTGTACCATCAAACCTTGCTACAACATGATAAAATCATCCTTTCCCAAATTTGTCTTAGCCTCATGGAACTAAGGCATGTTTTCTAGTGGGGCCTCACGTTATGATCCCTATACAACCCATGGGGGTGCCTCATGGGACACTAGCTGTCTGACCCACGGGGTCAACAAAAGTAGGGTTTTCTAAAAAAAACCCAATCTCCTATGCAATATCGAAACTCCCACACTTCGCACTCTTTCACTACCTCATATATCATTGTCGCAAACTTGCCAAAATATCACTTTCTCACATAGAATATATTCAATAGAATTTGTATGTGAATATACTTATGAGAGGATTCTTGAGGTGTATTTATACTTTTGCTAGGTAACATCTTTCCTTAACTTTAGGGTTTCTTGAATTTCTTGTTGCAACCACTTTTCCCTTTCATTAATTGACTTACAACCAATTAGGGGCTTCTTAACCCATCTTATGGGATTCCAACTTCATGACCTCATAACTCCTCAACTGTGAGGAACTACGTGATGTTCCACCTACCATTGGAAAATTCATGACGAGGACTATTCATCTATGTGTTTTTTTATATACACTTGAAGTATTCTTCAACCTCATTTTCCTCAATAAACTTTGGGAATCATAACCACACCTCTTGGTTTCTTATAGAATTATTCAAAGCGTCTTCCTGTGAGGGCCATGTTTAAATATACGTCATAAGGGGACCACTTTGGAGAATTATTCAATTATAACCAATACCTATAGAGGCTTGTAGAATTCCTCTAACATTGACATCAATGCCAATCAATTTTCCAAAAATATCCCCCTTTGGAATTGATGAAAACAATCATGATCCTCCTGCGACCAATAATCCCCCTTCGATGTCAATGGAAAAGGGTAGCTCCCCATATAAAATTTCTTCTGGATATTCTCTCTTTTGGTGCTTCTTTATGAAGTAAATCGTTGACATATAGAAAATCATTCATATTAAGATTCGTTTATCAAATCTGTACAAATGATTTTTCTTCCCTTGTATTCAGAGAGAAAATATATAGATCACTATGGAGTAGAAACTATTCCCAGTTTCTCTCGAAGATACTCAAATGTCTCTCTTGGGAGAGGTTTAATGAAGATGTCTACAATATGTTCCTTTGTCCCAATATACTCTACCTTGATGTTATTTTCTATAACCTTTTCCTGTAGAAAGTGAAACTTGATCGAAATATGTTTGGTCATGGAATGCATCACTGGATTCTTGGAGGTATTGATAGCACTAGTGTTTTCGCAAAATTTTGAAATGGGATCATCATACTTTAGTTGTATATCTTGCAGGGTTTGATTCATCTAGAGAACCTGAGTACAAAATGATGTTGTCTCACTGTATTATGATTTTGTTGTAGATAATGATATTGAAGACTGTTTTTTACTTAACCAAGATACAAGACAATCACCCAAATAGAAGGCTACTTTGCTAGTACTTATGTTGGATCATGTTTTCATTGATGTCAATTGATGTCAAATGATTGATGTCAATTGATTTCAAAGGATTGATGTCAAAGGAACTGATCTGTTAAAATCTTTTACATGACAATGGTTGAGTTATTAAGAATGTGTTGATTAACCAATTAGGAATCTTAATTAAAGAGTAAGAAATGATAAGAAAACACAACAACCATATACACACATACCGATCTTCAATGAATCATAAATAACAAAAAACCATAAACACCAATGTGATAACAGAGTTCGACAATCTCACCTAAGTCTCCGGGCCTTTGTCTAAGTGGGTGAGGCTTTCTTATTTCTGTTCGAAGATTTAAAATGGCATCACATCAATTCCAAAAAGTTACAAAACTGATCTTGTCTTGTTCTACCATATCTCTATAACAAAAAAAAATAAACGACACTCAAATCGGATGTCTGGAGCTCCCAGAAATGGCCCGCAAAGGTGCACTCCTCAACAGCTTCCCTGCATAAAAATGGATTTGGTTTGGAAAATCTTCAACATAAAACTGCTCTAAATGTCCTCCCATGGAATCAAGAAGGCATGGTTTATATATATCTGAATTTGGTAACCATTTCCCAACTTCCCCCCAACACATGGCCTCAAAAAGGGCCCAATATCCCCCAATATTAGCCAAACATCTCCAAATATGCTGGAAAAATAATTTAAAATCACTTAATATAAAGTAAAAACCCACTTTTGTAACAAATATTGGGATATGCCCCTCTTGTCTAGGTGTGCGCCCCCTCTACATGGTCATATTGGCTCATATGGCCAAGCTCCAACCCCCTAAGTGCTACACGCTGGCCCTCTACCCCGTTGGCTCCTGGATTCATGGTGCTTGCATAGGACCTGGGCCCGATCAGATGGGATAAGCCCCCTACCAATTGACTCTCTTAGTGGTTAACCCTTGGTCTCATGGTGGTAGGATATGACTAAATCCCAATATAATCAGGGCTAGTCCCCAACTGTTATATCCATGCCATGGCTTGTTGTTTGGCTAGTGGTCATGTGGATGCATGTAACTAGGGTTGGGGGCTAGATCCCAGCCCTAACCTCATCCGCCTAGAACATTTAGTAAACTTAAATAATAAAATTGAGATATGGTTTGTAAGTACCACCTGCGAGTGGCCTGGCTAGCCTAGCCCTGCCAAGAATTAGCCCAAATAGAGGTCCAGTGTTCAAACCTTGCTGCGTCCAAAAATTTTCCAACCAACTTGACCAATAACACAGTGCCACGTGGAAGCCCACATCTGAGCCACGTGGCACCACGCCATTGGTTGAAAACATACCATGTCAATCAACCAATAAATGCCCAGTGACCATGTCAGCAACCAATACCATGTCAACACACCTTCCATGTGTCTGTACCTACCACGCAAGTTGTATGGGTATGCCATGTGTCACCCTTGCAGTGGTGACACATGTCACTGCCAAATAGGTCCACCTGTCCTGTCCACATCATTATCTGTACACCTAGTCATCTTGCTACATGTCACCTCTAGAAGATTCCAACTATGCCTACCACGTTAGTTGTACGGTCGTACGACCTGTATAGTCAGCTGCCACATGGCACTGTACGGAATGTATGAACTGTACAATTATCATTTTTTTTCCTGTTTGGAAAAACAAACAGATCACCATAACTTGAGCATATGACATCCATTTGAGCCCATTCAAGTTGAGTTGGGTTTGTATCAACGAGGCCTACACACATGTCTATTTTGAAGCCATTATGAGAACTTTGCGTTTTAGTCCTTTCTGAGCCCCATCAAGCTCCTATCCAAATATGGATCATACCTCCCCACTATAGGAAATTTTGGTCCCCAAAAGGTTATTGACCAATCATTAAGCTCGAGATAGGCCACCCGGCTTGTTCCCTGTATTTGAACTATGTCTTGTGCACCTGCCTCATCAAGATCAACTATAGCACAATCATGACAACTGATAGCATATTGTTAGGCATTTTTACCCTGTCACATTTTAATGAAGACACTATCATGCATGTAGACAACATTACTAATGATAGCATAAAAAATATGACTGCAAATGAGCTAATATGTTTGTAATATTTGCATGACATTATCTTATCTTCAAGCAAACTGTGATTGATTTTCCATTCTACAATCATCTCCTCTTCTTGCTTAAGATCAATTATTTGATTTGAAACAATTATAGGTGAGTTGCTTTCTTGAGCCGCCTTTCTTAATTCTTGCATAGTTTGAAGAGTTTTATTTGCCTTTACATGATGAGCATGAACCACATATTCTTGACCTTCTTTGGTTAAATGATATTGATTCTTTGCTCTGTAGAAGATTTATTTACGATCATACAAGTAGGGACTACCTAAGACCATTCCACATTCACTTAGTGACACCACATCACATATTACCTCATCCAAACACTTAGATGAAATTGCCAATTTTAATGTGCACTTCTTTGTTATGTGCATTTGATGATTTTTTCTTATCCACTTAACTGTGTAGGGCTTGTGATGTATCTGTGTTTTTAATCCCAACTGTTTAACCAATTCCTCATAAATTAAGTTATATTGAGATCCACTATCTATCAATGTGTCAACCTTAGTGTGCCTCATGATGAACCTGATGTGAAACAAGTTACTTCTATAATCAAATCCTTCACCAATTTTACCTTCCATACCAACCATTGAGACTTTAGATTCGTCACCTGAATCTGATCCCAAGTATGTGGGTTGTGTTGTTGTAGCAATTTTTTTCTTCCCTTTCCTTTCTTTGAACCACTTTCACCTCTTCTTGGGATGCAATTTCCAAAAATGTTCCTCATCATGCCCCTCTTTCTTGCAATTCTTGCCAGAGGGCTTCTCTTCCTTTCTTGCCACTAAACTTGCCTTCTTGCCAGTCCACTTCCTTTGTCCTCTTTCCTTGAAGAAGATTCCCTGGATACACCAACACATGTTTTCCCTGCTTCAATGTATGTCTCTTGAACATAAACCTCATCAATATTAGTTGGTCCAAACATGAATACATTATTTCGAGTATGTGCAAATAAAACTCCTATATACTTCATAAGAGTTTCTTTGATATGTAAAGGAATATCTAACATGAATGCCATTTTACAAAAGCCATCTGTGTATTCTTGCATTGTTTGTCCTTTTCTTAGTCTTAAATCTTGCTACTCAATTAAGGGCTTCTCTTTATAACCCAAAGGATATAATTTCTTTCTAAGTGCATAAATAAAACTTTTCCATGATGGAAATACATTACCCACTTGTTGCATACCATTTTTCAACTTGATTTGCCACCAAATGAGTGTTGTGACTGTAAGTCTAAGTGATGCCAACTTGATCTGAGTTGCCTCATCCTTGATTTGTTGCACACTGCAATAAACCTCCATCTTTCTGACCCAATTGTCAAGTCTCTCTGCATTAAATTCACCATCATACATGGGTAATTCGAATTTAACATCAAGTTTTAATAAAGGCAATTCATTCTTATGTTTATGGACATGTTTCTTTGCATTGGATTTAAAACTTGAACTTGAAGAAGAAGGAGAAGAAGGAGGTGAATATGGAGGTGAAGGAGGAATTTGAGGAGGATCCTCTACTTCTTCACTTTTTCTCTTTGAATATTCACCAAGAACTGGTCTTTTTCATTCCAAGTAATCCTCATACAAAACCTTCATAATCTCTGACATAGCAAAGAACATTTTTCGAAACTCTTTCTCATTTTGAGAGAGTCCCTCTTTCGATGCCATCTTCTCTCTTTGAGAAGTTATATTTCTCAATCCAATCAATGGATTCTCTTAAACAATCTCTCCTTCACCATGAAGTAGCTTTTCCCTGGTTAACATGAAAAGCTCAAATCCAAATGTCAACTAGCTCTGAGACCACTTGATCTGTTAAGATCTTTTACACGACAATGGTTGAGTTATTAAGCATGTGTTGATTAACCAATTAGGAAGTTTAATGAAAGAGGAATAAGTGATAAGAAAACATAACAGCTATATACACATATACAGATCTGAAATGAAGCATAAACAACAACAAACCATAAACACCAATGTGATAATGGAGTTCGGCAATCTCGCCTATGTCTTTGGGCCTTTGTCTGATTGGGTGAGGCTTTCTTATTTCTATTCAAAGCTTTAAAATGGCATCACAACAGTGCCAAAAGGTTAAAAAACTAATCTTGTCTTGTTTTACCATATCTCTAGAATCCAACAAAAGAAACAACACTCAAATTGGATGACCATAGCTCCCAGAAATGGCCCGCAAAGGTGCGCTCCTCAACAGATTACCTACATAAAAATGGCTTTGGCTTGGAAAATATTAAGAATAAACGTGCTCTGAATGTCCTCACATGGCCTCAAGAAGGCCTGGTTTATATAGATCTGAATTTGGTAACCATCTCCCAACTCCCCCCCAAGATTTGGCCTCAAAAAATCTACTAAAAACATCATTTAAAATCACTTAATATAAAATAAAAACCCACTTTTGTAACAAATATTGGGCTAAGCCCCTCTAGTCCGGGCACACGCTACCTCTATAGGGTCATATTGGCTCATATGGCTAAGAGCCAACACCCTAGGGGCTGCGTGTTGGCCCTCTACCCCGCTGGCTCCTGGATTCATGACACTTGCATAGGGCCTGGGCCCGATCAGACAGGATAATCCCCCTTCCGATCGACCCTCTTGGTGGTTGACCCCTAGTCTCATGGTGGCAGTTTATGACCGGATCCCAATAGAATCGAGGCTATTCCCCAACTATTATATCTGCACCATGGCTTGTTGTTTGGTTGGTGTTCATGTGGATGCATGTAACCAGGGCTGGGGGCTAGACCCAAACCCTAACCTCATCCACCTGGAACATTTGGTAAAATTAAATAATAAAATTGTGTTATGGTTTGTAAGTACCACCCGTGGGTGAATTAGCTAGCCCAATCCTACCAAGACTTAGCCTAGATAGAGGTCTAGTGTTCAAAACTTATAGCATCAAAAAATTTTCCAACCAACTTGACCAATAACTGGGTGCCACATGGTATCCCATGCCTACGCCACGTGGCACCACGCCATTGGTCGAAAACATGCCATGTCAATCAACCAATAAATTCTCAATGACCACATTAGCAACCATTGCCATGCCAACACACCTGCCATGTGTCCGTACCTACCACGTAAGTTGTACGAGCATGCCAGTGTCACCCTTGTAGTGGTGACACATGTCACCCCCAGATTGGTCCACATGTCATGTCCACCTCAGCGTCCATACACCCAGTCATCCTACCACATGTCACCTCTAGAATATGCCAATTGTTCCTACAACGTTGGTTGTATGACCATACGTCTTGTATAGTCAGCTGCCACGTGGAACTCTACGGACTATGCAGTCATCATATTTTTTGCCTGTTTGGAAACATGAATAGATCGCCATAATGTGAGAATATGATGTTCATTTGAGCCCATTCAAGTTGCGTTGGATTCATATCAACAAGGCATACACACACATTTGGTTTGAAGCCATTCTGAGAAATTTTATTTTTAGGCCTTTCTGAGCCCCATCAAGCTCTTGGATCCAAATCTGGATCGTAGCTCCCCACTAAAGGACCTTTTGGTCCCCAAAAGGTTACTAACCAGTCATCAAGCTTGGGATAGGTCACCCAACTTGTTCCCTATCTTTGAACTCTGTCATATGAATTTGTCTCGTCAAGATCAACTATAACACAATCGTAACAACTAACACCATATTGTTAGCTATTTGTACCCTGTCACATTTTAATGAAGCCACTATCATCCATGTAGACAACATTACTAATGATAGCATAAAAAATACGACTGCAAATGAGCTAATATGTTTGTAATATTTTCTGACATTAGCTTATCTTCAAGCAAACTGTGATTGATTTTCCATTCTGCAATCATCTCCTCTTCTTGCTTAAGATCAATTATTTGATTTGAAACAATTATAGGTGAGTTTCTTGCTTGAGCCACCTTTATTAATTGTTCCATAGTTTGAAGAGTTTTATTTTCCTTTACATTACAAGCATAAACCACATATTCTTGACCTGCTTTGGTTAAATGATATTGATTCTTTGCCCTGTAGAAGATTTCTTTACGATCATACAAGTAGGGACTACCTAAGACCATTCCACATTCACTTAGTGACAATACATCACATATTACCTCATCCACAAACTTAGATGAAATTGCAAATTTTAATGTGCACTACTTTGTTATGTGCATTTGATGATTGTTGCTTATCCATTTAAGTGTGTAGGGCTTGTGATGTATCTATGTTTTTAATACCAACTGTTTAACCAATTCCTTAGAAATTAAGTTAGATTAATATCCACTATCTATCAATGTGTAAAACTTAGTGTGCCTCATGATGACCCCGATGTGAAACAAGTTACTTATACAATCAAATCCTTCACCAATTTTACCTATCATACCAACCAATGAGACTTTAGATTCATCACCTGAATCTGATCCCAAGTCTATGGGTCGTGTTGCTGCTGCAAATTTTTTCTTCCCTTTCCTTTCTTTGAACCACTTTGGCCTCTTCTTGGGATGAAATTGCCAACAACAGTCCTCATCATGCCCCTTTTTCTTGCAATGC
>JASDQU010438662.1:42412-70534 GCA_032191745.1 Picea mariana
ATTGTACTTGGTGGAATACATTTTGTTTTTCATTTTATAACCGTCCTTGTATGGTTCCTATAGAGAGGTGTTGAAAAATTCTAGTACACTCTTTTGCATTGCAGGAGACTAAAATATTACTGTTATATCATTGATTGTACTTGGTGGAATACATTTTCAATAAAGCATTGAGATTGTCTTCACATATTTGTTGTTCTTTTTCATATTTCTTTATTTTTATATTTTAAAAAGATAAAAAATATATATTTAAATAAATTATTTGTTGGGTTGTTTTAATTTTTTTATTTAATTTTTTATATTTTAAAAGAATAAAAATAATATATTTAAAATATATATTTACTGAGTTGTTTTCCTCTTTTGATTTTAAATTTTGATTTTAAATTTTGATTTTAAATTTGTTTGAGTATTCTTTTTATTTTGGAATTTAACACAAAAATTCTTATAACATAAGACTCTAAAAATAGGATATATACAAAAATAAATGAATACAAGGATGGTTTGCGCAATGCCTCCTCCTTCTTATCCTTGATGGATTTCATGAGGAAGGTAAATGGAAATTGAGGGACTACTATCGGTTATAAATATTTGGATCATCATACTTTCCTCCATTCGATATAACCTCATGGAGTGGTTCAATATGGTGTTTACATTGGAACCGTCGTGCAATAAATTTTTTGGGTGGTTGTACTAGGAAAACTTAAAGATTTATTTTAGAATTAATTTATAATATTTTTTTTTTTTTATCTTTAGTATCAATTATTTACATTATATTATTTACATTATATAGTTTATATTATTATCATGTTTATATTTTAATTTACTATTATGATCATATTTAACTAATTGCAACTTATTTTTATTTTTGAAAATTTTAATTAAGATGATATTATAGTTTATCTCTTAAATTTGGTTGTTCATACCATTGGTGCATCTTCGGTGCATCTTAAAATAGGGTTGCTTCTAAAATATATTTAAAATATGTTTCTAGAATTTAGTATAAAAAGTTGTTTCCTTTGCAATGATTTTATTGGACATTTTTTTGGGCTATTTATTTTTTCTTCATGACTTTATCTTCTAAATTTCACCTCAACTTTCTCTTAAATTTACCATATTAATTTAAAGTTACATTGTCTCTCTTAAACACATCCTTAACATTTCATAAACCTAAGAACAATTAAAAGAATATAAGAGAATTATCTTTAAAAAAATAGACATCTAATAAGAAAAATACCAAATTGGAAAATGTATTACATATGACCCTTCAAACCTTAATTCCTCATCCCTATATATTATGTTCAATCCTCCTCACCACTCTTATAGAGTTGGAGGAGACCCTCCTGAATTGAAATCCTTATATCTTGTTAAAGAGTGAAAAACAATCCTTTAAAGTCTTCAAAATATACTCATACTCTCCTTTTCTAATTCCAGAAACAACTACCATGTCCCTTTATCCAATACTTTGCAAACTCCTCCCATAAATAAAAATATATATTCTACTTCAAACACAAATCAAGCCTCCAATCCCCAACTCATTAGTATCATGCACTACTAATATGTGTGAGTCATATCCATTGTCAATCCTAATCATTATATATATAATAAAATATAATAAAATAAAATATCAATAACATGTCGTCGCATATGCCCTCTCCACTAAATCTAACCATGCTCTTTCTCAAGTTCAAATTATATATATATATATATATATATATATATATATATATATATATATATAAATTTAAATTTAAAATTAAAATGATATCATAACATGTCGTGGCATGTGCCCTCTCTACTAAATCCAACCATGCTCTTTCTTAAGTTCAAATAACATTTAACTATGTTTTGTTTTTTTAAGAAATGGCATTATCTCTATGAATAAACACCTAAATGCCTTTTCGAATGCTTGTAACAACATTGAGGCTAATGAAAATGAAATTTGTATGCACCTTTTTGTAAATTCCTTATAAGGGAAATATACAACTAACTTATTTTACATCCCCTAAAGTATTTTCCACATGGGTTCATTTTTGTTACTAGTTTAAGTTGACCTTTGGGTAGCCACAAAGGATAGTTAATTTAATTAGAAATTATAATAATATTGTGTATAACTCAGGTGATATTGTTAACTCTTCCAACCTTATCTTTACCAATATTTACAACTTGACTATAAAGGTTATTGAACCTACCAATCAAGAATTCATGAGGCATTTCTACAACACCTTACTCCTTCCTTTCCATAATTAGTTAGAGGAGAATAATATAGATAATCTAGGTTCATATATACATACCTTATTGAGTTCAAAGAATAATATTTCAGGATGGAAATTAATTTTGAAGATCCTAACAAGAGCACTGATTTATCTAGTATTTTACAATTGGTTCATGATATGAACAATAAGATGATGTCCTTCAAATGAATATTGGTAACCAAATGTACTCATGAAACCTATTCTTAAGAACCTATCATTATTCCTTAGTCATGGTGTACACAACTATTGTGACAAATCTCATGATATGAGCACATGTGAGATTTTCATGCTTGTAGAAGAGCACCCACATGGTGAGAAACTTGCAAAAATAATAGAAACCTTAAATTGGGTTGAGGGGGGAGATGTATTAGCTATTACAAATTGAAATTAGGCATGCAATAGTGAAAATAAGGTTGACCCATGTAATACCCCTAGGTCGAACCCCAATCGAAATGTAATTGCAAATATGTACATAGGTTGGTGAGCCATGAACTTCTTTTATCCAATGATCTTGTTTTGTAGTATGTATTTTCACTTTGAATTTAATAGAAAAACACAATTGCATGCATACCATCCTGACAAGAAGATTTTGGGGGGATAAACTCCACTAGATGGGAAAGGGGGGGCTAAGCCATGGGGATTAAAACAAGGAAATACCAATAAAATATTTCCATCAAAGGCAAAAAGGTAAGGACATGATTTTGTCCAAAGTCTTTGGAAAAGGGAAATGAATCGCCAAGTGGTTGAAAGGAAACTTGAGGAAGTGACAAGTGGCACTTCAAGAGAATGCAAACAAAATAGTAAACCTTAGTGCATTTTTCAGATTCCATCCATCCATTCCAGGGGATTGTTATGCTCTCCATGATTCATACCACACCCATGCTATTGTACGTGTTGCTGCTAGATTTACATTTTGGATGGAGAATTCTTAAGGAAGTTTTTTATAATATTTAAGATGAAGAGGTGGGTTTTTAGGACCGTGTGCATTCTCTCTAGGAGAGATAATTGCAGGGAATTTGATTCCCAGAGGTGTCAAGTTGCCGTTACAGAACTCTGAATCTTCCTATGCGGCTTGTTGTTGAAGCCTGGAAGGGAAGTGGGACATCCATAGGGGTATATTTCTTGGGTGGGAAAAGCATGTGGGGAAATTAGAGACTGTAGACTGGTTATTTAACTTGGCACATGAATTGAAATAATGATGATGTTGAGAGACCTTTTGGGATAGGATTTCCTTTCCTAAGTGGATTTTAATCCCTAGTTGGGGGGTGACCTACTGTCAGTTTGTGGGAAGAAAATTCTAAGGTTGGGATCAAATTCATAGGTTTGCATGCAGTTGGTGGATCATTTATGCCAAATAAGTGTCTACTATGTGCTTATTTAATTTACTATTTAATGGGAATGTATGAAATCTTGTGCCAGGTATTACTATGCAATTATTATGAGTTCTTGTCAAGAATAATTGTTATTCTTAACTTTCTTTAGTAAACACTCTATTAGAATTGTTTAGGAGTTGTAATCAAGTAATTATTCCATGGATTTTTACAACTATAATTATCCTGAGTATTTTGGCAATTAGACTTGTCTAGCAATGTAGTGTTTAGCTATAATGCCCATAAACTATAAATTACATACTTTGTATACATTCCAATTGCTATATATGAACAAACACACACACACACACACACATATATATCAAGTGGGGTAGTTACCCATCTCTACTCACAAAGAGAGTTATCTTTTGGAGAACAAAAATTGAGTGGAATTTGACTCTAGAGCTAGAATTTCCCTTGTCCAATCTTGGATAGTGCACTGGATGCATTTTTCTCCTACAAAATGATGGAAAACGTCTTGGCCAGATTGGATGAATTCCATCGGCTAAGGATGGCCTAATTAACCTTTGAAAAACCTTAGAGAAAAAAATAGATTCTTTGAAGTCCAGTTACAGACTGAATAAAATTAAAAAAATTCATGTTTTCCTTAGTAGAAATCGTAACCATGGATCTAGACACAACAAGTTAATCTTGGTTGTTGATCAAATTCTATTGCACTCTAGATCATTCCTTTTCTCATGGTCCTTGCCAGCCTTTCGATTCCTTGAAGGCGGATTGAAGTATCCTGACCATTAATTGGGGTCCTTAAGTATGAGTATTTTTCAAGGATTCGGGTTGTTGTCAACCATTGGATCCATTGGGAAGTAGTTGGGGGAAAAATATATATCATTAGATTTATTTTGAAAGGAACTTCAAGGTCTAATGTTCCGACTAGACCATAGTATAGAGAATCGAGGGGAAAATGTTGAGAATAAATCTTGACCTTTGATCTTGGTCAAGTGGGGTCAATCGAATACTAGACCCCAGACATTTTCCCAAGCTCTAAGTGTTTGGCACGGGTCAGTGGCTTTTTTCCCGGTGGGAAGGGTTCCATTTCAATTTATTATGTATAGGAGAAAATGCGAAGGTGACTTCACGTGTGACATGGAAGCCACTTAGGCAGACAACGTGGCCAAGGATGTTATGTGGTGAAGGTTAATTAGACTACGAGTCAAAGGAGGGGTCAATTCAGGCCCAAAACCATGCATTGGTTCCTAAAACAATGATTGTCAGATATACTGGTCCAGAGATCTCAGTCATAGTTCTTGTGTGTGAGCGCATGATTTTTTAATCTTGATTTTAACTTAATAAACCATCTTGTAATCACCAGGACATCGGATATCAAGAGTATACAAAGCTACATAGGCTAGAAAAGCCACGATATCCGGTGTCCAGGGCTACGTGTCACAAAGCGGTTTTCCACGTGGTGCCCAGTGTGTCGTCCATGTATCACAATGAATGAATTCCACATGCCACCCTATGGTGGTGCCACATGTCATGTGGTTTTAGCTGAATTGGATAGGGATCAGTGGGAAAATTGAATGCCATGTGTTATGCCACCCATCATGCCACATGTCTCACCACGTGTCATACCATGTGGCAGTAGGGGATTCATTGATGAGTCATATGTGGGTACGATGGAGGAAGGATACCCTGGGGGTAATGTCATTGGATCCTAACCGTCAGATCTAAGGAGGATAACATCCACTGTTGATTTGAATCAATGGGAACCAATCAACCCCCATACCACCGAGGAGTTTTGTTACCTAGATGTGCTGGGAATTTTGGTGCCTAGTGTCATGGTGGCCACATGTCTCGCCATGAATAGACACAAATGGAACAATATGATAGGGACATGTGTCTCTTGTGCCAACTCGACTACCACATAGATTTTCGTTTAAGTGAGGCTAATGAGGAGTGACGATAGGATGATGAGGGGTTCCAACGTGTTGTGAATAGAACACATGGCACCCCATATATAGTAGACCCTGCCAATATTATTCCTAGGATAGGTGCATAAATATTAGTCTTCATACCTAACAACGTCATATGTTAACCATCCATTGGAGAGGGTTGGAGACGTTTGAAGATATTACAAAGGAGGAGGTACTCTAATAAGGAGTACTCCAAAGATTAATCTCAATCGTCGATCAGAGGATGGACCCGATGCACGACAACTGTTGATTTCCTTAAGGTCTGTAAGTTATTTAAGAATGTTAGGTGAGAGAAGCATTATTCATCATGCTTATTGGAGGCTCTGATGAAATCAAAGCCATTAATGGTCCATTCCCATGTGTCATTTGATATGTCATATATATGATGTCAGACTCCACTTTTCTAAATACAATGAGGATGGAGAGGTTGTTAACTCATGTTCAAATTTAATACTTCGATGAAATCCTATCCATTGACCATCATATCACCAGGACCATTAGATTTGTCGGGGTGGATGTTATCGGAGTTGCGGAGTGGTTAAGAATGGAAGAACTTTGATGGAAAGGGTTCCAATAACAATTAAAACATAGTATGGAGGCCCGATATAGTGTGTGTCTAGGGTAGTACATTGTAGGTTCCATGTCCATGCCACATGATCTGGCATGTGTACCAGGGTGCCACATGGCACTAAGGTGGAAATAAGGGTAAAAAGGATGAAAAATTTGGAGTTTTGTAACCTTTGAACTCAAACTCATATTTGAGAGTAGTTATTGTCATTAGAAAGATATGAATGAGCTAAACCAATTAACAAAGTCTAAGTGAAGAAATAAATAGTTGGAAAAATAAAAAAAATTGACACCCCATTTCTTAGAAGGCACTTAAGGGGTTAGTTATGTTATAGTGGTATCAAAGATTTATTTTCAACACTAGGCCTAGATGGGATAGACATTAGTTATAGGATAGATGTATTAACATTAAGAAAAGTTAGTAATTGAAAATTTGTTATATATTAATGTTTTTCTAACAAATATTACTAATTACACATTTTGTAGAATTCATAATTTATAGACCAAAACAAAGATCCACATAATGACAGATAAGGAAGAGACACAAAGGATTTCCATCCATGATGAGGAAATAAAGGAATAATGGATTGACATGAGTATTGGAAGAACAAAATCCAATGGACATGATGAAGGTAAGGAGGAAAGCATAAATTTGAAGGAAACTCTCAATAATATGTAGAAATATGTTCAAATTTATAAAGAAGATAATGAGAGTCTTAGGAAAGCCAAGGAAAAATAAGATGATTTCAACATCAAGCTATTACGAAACCTGAAAAGAATAGAGAGGAAAATGGAAAAAGAGTCAGAGTATAGCGAGGGAAGGGAACATAAATCTCGTGATATAAGAAGTGAGACAAGGAGTGATGATATATAACATCAAAACTCATCTAAACATTTATCTAGGAGGCCATGCAGTAGCTCAAGCCTGTCCCCTGTCAGGAAACATAAGAGGAAAATTGGGGTAGATGAGCTAAAGGGGGAAATGAATAAGATCAATCCTCGTTCTTTTGACAGTGAGAATAAAAAGGATGAGGATGTTGAGTCTTGGTTATTGGGAGTGAGAAAATACTTTCAGATACATATATATTCATTTCAGGAATAAGGGAGATTAACAATTTATCAGCTTAAAGGAAAAGCATCAATGTGGTGGGATCATTTTGTACAAGTGAAAAAATTGATGAGAATAATGTTACTTGGGAGGAGTTTAAGAGATATTTTGAAAATAAATATTTAACCAAAATCTACTATGATAGGAAAATGAAAGATTTATTTGAACTCAAGCTTGGGAGCATGACCATAGATGATTATGAGAGAAGATTTCTAGAACTACTGAAATATGCTCCTTTTATTAAAAATGAACAAGTGAAGATCCAAATATATTTAAGTGGGATGCCATCATGAGTGAGTGATAAACTATAGTATGATGATACTAAGACAATGGAAGAGGATATAAGAAGAGATAAATGTCTCTATTATCAACATAAAGGAAGAACAACTTTCCAAAAGTCTTGGGAAGAAAAAAAGAAAAACAATATGGAGCAGAGGAAGAAGGGAAACAAAGCCCCATTTTTCAGATATAATACTCAAAGAAAACTAGTTTCCAAATATCCTAGGATGGATGAAACCATGGGAAAAAGACCAAGATAGTGACCCATAAAGTGTTTGGGTTGTAATGGAGACCATATGTACCGTGAATGTCCTCTTAGAGGTGAAAAAAAAAAGGTTATTCACAATGTACAACAAGATGAAAAAATTGAAGATATGGGCAAGGATATACCAAGAATTTATGCAGCCCTTGACAACAAGCATGCCAAATTTTAGTCTCACATGATTGAAGTAAATGGTAATATAAACAACCAACCTATTGATATTTTAGTTTATTCATGAACTAGTCATAGTTATCTAAACCCTAATATGGTAGAAAGGTTTCATTTTCCAAAAAGAAAACTGGGAAAACATTGGTTGGTACTGTTGGAATACTGAGAGGGGGGGTGAATCAGTATTATGCAATCTTTTACCACTTTTAATAAGAACATGTAATCATTAAATTTATCAAAAATATATCCTCAATATATCATGGGAAATATCAATCAACAAAGCATAACAAATAACCACAGATACATAGTACACCAGAATTTACATGGATACCCAAATGGGAGAAAACCATGGAATGATTTCTTATATATCAAAGATTACATTCATAGGAAGCACCAAATTCCAAATTCTCTAGTACCAGATGGAAGGAGAAATAAACCCCTTGATTTACAGGAACCAAACTGAAAGAACAACGAAATCCCTTAGTTCTCCAGCAGCAACCAGAAGGAGGATACAACCCCCTGATTTGCATGCACCAACTTGAAGGAAGCATCAAATCCTCGAGTTTTCTTACACCAACTGGAAGGAGTATATGACCACCTTTCCTTACCCCATCTTGCTGCCATAAAATATAAGTGTATATTCAATGTCACTACCATTGATCAACCTGTAACTTCCAATGTCACTGATACATCAGTCTGTCACTCTCACTATCACTACCACTATCACTGTCACTACCACTATCACTGCCACTATCACTTTCACTGCCACTATGACTATCATAGTCATTTATCAACCAACCATAACCAGATCCACTCATGTGGATATAAAAACCATCACCATACCATGTGCATTGGCTTGTATCATACCATGCATCAACCATGTACTCGTACATGTACCATACCATATACCAAGTATCCAAGATGTGCCAATCTCTCAACAATGTGCCTCAAGTATGCACCATAACCATCAAGATGATATACCAAGTATATATATGCCAATATCACAAAGAGGTTCCTCTAACAAAGAACCATAAAATCCATGAACTAAGTACCAAGGATATGTCTCAAGAATATATCAATAACACAAAAAAATGGACCTCACCCACATGCAACCATATACCAAAAAGGGCCTCCAAGACATGCCTTAAGCATGTGCCATACCATCCATGATACAAGCCTAAAAAAAGAACATAAATGACATATATTTACTCATGAAGAAATAATTGATACACACCATATCAAATCCTATAGAAACTTTGTTGTACCATCAAACCTTGCTACAACATGATAAAATCATCCTTTCCCAAATTTGTCTTAGCCTCATGGAACTAAGGCATGTTTTCTAGTGGGGCCTCACGTTATGATCCCTATACAACCCATGGGGGTGCCTCATGGGACACTAGCTGTCTGACCCACGGGGTCAACAAAAGTAGGGTTTTCTAAAAAAAACCCAATCTCCTATGCAATATCGAAACTCCCACACTTCGCACTCTTTCACTACCTCATATATCATTGTCGCAAACTTGCCAAAATATCACTTTCTCACATAGAATATATTCAATAGAATTTGTATGTGAATATACTTATGAGAGGATTCTTGAGGTGTATTTATACTTTTGCTAGGTAACATCTTTCCTTAACTTTAGGGTTTCTTGAATTTCTTGTTGCAACCACTTTTCCCTTTCATTAATTGACTTACAACCAATTAGGGGCTTCTTAACCCATCTTATGGGATTCCAACTTCATGACCTCATAACTCCTCAACTGTGAGGAACTACGTGATGTTCCACCTACCATTGGAAAATTCATGACGAGGACTATTCATCTATGTGTTTTTTTATATACACTTGAAGTATTCTTCAACCTCATTTTCCTCAATAAACTTTGGGAATCATAACCACACCTCTTGGTTTCTTATAGAATTATTCAAAGCGTCTTCCTGTGAGGGCCATGTTTAAATATACGTCATAAGGGGACCACTTTGGAGAATTATTCAATTATAACCAATACCTATAGAGGCTTGTAGAATTCCTCTAACATTGACATCAATGCCAATCAATTTTCCAAAAATATCCCCCTTTGGAATTGATGAAAACAATCATGATCCTCCTGCGACCAATAATCCCCCTTCGATGTCAATGGAAAAGGGTAGCTCCCCATATAAAATTTCTTCTGGATATTCTCTCTTTTGGTGCTTCTTTATGAAGTAAATCGTTGACATATAGAAAATCATTCATATTAAGATTCGTTTATCAAATCTGTACAAATGATTTTTCTTCCCTTGTATTCAGAGAGAAAATATATAGATCACTATGGAGTAGAAACTATTCCCAGTTTCTCTCGAAGATACTCAAATGTCTCTCTTGGGAGAGGTTTAATGAAGATGTCTACAATATGTTCCTTTGTCCCAATATACTCTACCTTGATGTTATTTTCTATAACCTTTTCCTGTAGAAAGTGAAACTTGATCGAAATATGTTTGGTCATGGAATGCATCACTGGATTCTTGGAGGTATTGATAGCACTAGTGTTTTCGCAAAATTTTGAAATGGGATCATCATACTTTAGTTGTATATCTTGCAGGGTTTGATTCATCTAGAGAACCTGAGTACAAAATGATGTTGTCTCACTGTATTATGATTTTGTTGTAGATAATGATATTGAAGACTGTTTTTTACTTAACCAAGATACAAGACAATCACCCAAATAGAAGGCTACTTTGCTAGTACTTATGTTGGATCATGTTTTCATTGATGTCAATTGATGTCAAATGATTGATGTCAATTGATTTCAAAGGATTGATGTCAAAGGAACTGATCTGTTAAAATCTTTTACATGACAATGGTTGAGTTATTAAGAATGTGTTGATTAACCAATTAGGAATCTTAATTAAAGAGTAAGAAATGATAAGAAAACACAACAACCATATACACACATACCGATCTTCAATGAATCATAAATAACAAAAAACCATAAACACCAATGTGATAACAGAGTTCGACAATCTCACCTAAGTCTCCGGGCCTTTGTCTAAGTGGGTGAGGCTTTCTTATTTCTGTTCGAAGATTTAAAATGGCATCACATCAATTCCAAAAAGTTACAAAACTGATCTTGTCTTGTTCTACCATATCTCTATAACAAAAAAAAATAAACGACACTCAAATCGGATGTCTGGAGCTCCCAGAAATGGCCCGCAAAGGTGCACTCCTCAACAGCTTCCCTGCATAAAAATGGATTTGGTTTGGAAAATCTTCAACATAAAACTGCTCTAAATGTCCTCCCATGGAATCAAGAAGGCATGGTTTATATATATCTGAATTTGGTAACCATTTCCCAACTTCCCCCCAACACATGGCCTCAAAAAGGGCCCAATATCCCCCAATATTAGCCAAACATCTCCAAATATGCTGGAAAAATAATTTAAAATCACTTAATATAAAGTAAAAACCCACTTTTGTAACAAATATTGGGATATGCCCCTCTTGTCTAGGTGTGCGCCCCCTCTACATGGTCATATTGGCTCATATGGCCAAGCTCCAACCCCCTAAGTGCTACACGCTGGCCCTCTACCCCGTTGGCTCCTGGATTCATGGTGCTTGCATAGGACCTGGGCCCGATCAGATGGGATAAGCCCCCTACCAATTGACTCTCTTAGTGGTTAACCCTTGGTCTCATGGTGGTAGGATATGACTAAATCCCAATATAATCAGGGCTAGTCCCCAACTGTTATATCCATGCCATGGCTTGTTGTTTGGCTAGTGGTCATGTGGATGCATGTAACTAGGGTTGGGGGCTAGATCCCAGCCCTAACCTCATCCGCCTAGAACATTTAGTAAACTTAAATAATAAAATTGAGATATGGTTTGTAAGTACCACCTGCGAGTGGCCTGGCTAGCCTAGCCCTGCCAAGAATTAGCCCAAATAGAGGTCCAGTGTTCAAACCTTGCTGCGTCCAAAAATTTTCCAACCAACTTGACCAATAACACAGTGCCACGTGGAAGCCCACATCTGAGCCACGTGGCACCACGCCATTGGTTGAAAACATACCATGTCAATCAACCAATAAATGCCCAGTGACCATGTCAGCAACCAATACCATGTCAACACACCTTCCATGTGTCTGTACCTACCACGCAAGTTGTATGGGTATGCCATGTGTCACCCTTGCAGTGGTGACACATGTCACTGCCAAATAGGTCCACCTGTCCTGTCCACATCATTATCTGTACACCTAGTCATCTTGCTACATGTCACCTCTAGAAGATTCCAACTATGCCTACCACGTTAGTTGTACGGTCGTACGACCTGTATAGTCAGCTGCCACATGGCACTGTACGGAATGTATGAACTGTACAATTATCATTTTTTTTCCTGTTTGGAAAAACAAACAGATCACCATAACTTGAGCATATGACATCCATTTGAGCCCATTCAAGTTGAGTTGGGTTTGTATCAACGAGGCCTACACACATGTCTATTTTGAAGCCATTATGAGAACTTTGCGTTTTAGTCCTTTCTGAGCCCCATCAAGCTCCTATCCAAATATGGATCATACCTCCCCACTATAGGAAATTTTGGTCCCCAAAAGGTTATTGACCAATCATTAAGCTCGAGATAGGCCACCCGGCTTGTTCCCTGTATTTGAACTATGTCTTGTGCACCTGCCTCATCAAGATCAACTATAGCACAATCATGACAACTGATAGCATATTGTTAGGCATTTTTACCCTGTCACATTTTAATGAAGACACTATCATGCATGTAGACAACATTACTAATGATAGCATAAAAAATATGACTGCAAATGAGCTAATATGTTTGTAATATTTGCATGACATTATCTTATCTTCAAGCAAACTGTGATTGATTTTCCATTCTACAATCATCTCCTCTTCTTGCTTAAGATCAATTATTTGATTTGAAACAATTATAGGTGAGTTGCTTTCTTGAGCCGCCTTTCTTAATTCTTGCATAGTTTGAAGAGTTTTATTTGCCTTTACATGATGAGCATGAACCACATATTCTTGACCTTCTTTGGTTAAATGATATTGATTCTTTGCTCTGTAGAAGATTTATTTACGATCATACAAGTAGGGACTACCTAAGACCATTCCACATTCACTTAGTGACACCACATCACATATTACCTCATCCAAACACTTAGATGAAATTGCCAATTTTAATGTGCACTTCTTTGTTATGTGCATTTGATGATTTTTTCTTATCCACTTAACTGTGTAGGGCTTGTGATGTATCTGTGTTTTTAATCCCAACTGTTTAACCAATTCCTCATAAATTAAGTTATATTGAGATCCACTATCTATCAATGTGTCAACCTTAGTGTGCCTCATGATGAACCTGATGTGAAACAAGTTACTTCTATAATCAAATCCTTCACCAATTTTACCTTCCATACCAACCATTGAGACTTTAGATTCGTCACCTGAATCTGATCCCAAGTATGTGGGTTGTGTTGTTGTAGCAATTTTTTTCTTCCCTTTCCTTTCTTTGAACCACTTTCACCTCTTCTTGGGATGCAATTTCCAAAAATGTTCCTCATCATGCCCCTCTTTCTTGCAATTCTTGCCAGAGGGCTTCTCTTCCTTTCTTGCCACTAAACTTGCCTTCTTGCCAGTCCACTTCCTTTGTCCTCTTTCCTTGAAGAAGATTCCCTGGATACACCAACACATGTTTTCCCTGCTTCAATGTATGTCTCTTGAACATAAACCTCATCAATATTAGTTGGTCCAAACATGAATACATTATTTCGAGTATGTGCAAATAAAACTCCTATATACTTCATAAGAGTTTCTTTGATATGTAAAGGAATATCTAACATGAATGCCATTTTACAAAAGCCATCTGTGTATTCTTGCATTGTTTGTCCTTTTCTTAGTCTTAAATCTTGCTACTCAATTAAGGGCTTCTCTTTATAACCCAAAGGATATAATTTCTTTCTAAGTGCATAAATAAAACTTTTCCATGATGGAAATACATTACCCACTTGTTGCATACCATTTTTCAACTTGATTTGCCACCAAATGAGTGTTGTGACTGTAAGTCTAAGTGATGCCAACTTGATCTGAGTTGCCTCATCCTTGATTTGTTGCACACTGCAATAAACCTCCATCTTTCTGACCCAATTGTCAAGTCTCTCTGCATTAAATTCACCATCATACATGGGTAATTCGAATTTAACATCAAGTTTTAATAAAGGCAATTCATTCTTATGTTTATGGACATGTTTCTTTGCATTGGATTTAAAACTTGAACTTGAAGAAGAAGGAGAAGAAGGAGGTGAATATGGAGGTGAAGGAGGAATTTGAGGAGGATCCTCTACTTCTTCACTTTTTCTCTTTGAATATTCACCAAGAACTGGTCTTTTTCATTCCAAGTAATCCTCATACAAAACCTTCATAATCTCTGACATAGCAAAGAACATTTTTCGAAACTCTTTCTCATTTTGAGAGAGTCCCTCTTTCGATGCCATCTTCTCTCTTTGAGAAGTTATATTTCTCAATCCAATCAATGGATTCTCTTAAACAATCTCTCCTTCACCATGAAGTAGCTTTTCCCTGGTTAACATGAAAAGCTCAAATCCAAATGTCAACTAGCTCTGAGACCACTTGATCTGTTAAGATCTTTTACACGACAATGGTTGAGTTATTAAGCATGTGTTGATTAACCAATTAGGAAGTTTAATGAAAGAGGAATAAGTGATAAGAAAACATAACAGCTATATACACATATACAGATCTGAAATGAAGCATAAACAACAACAAACCATAAACACCAATGTGATAATGGAGTTCGGCAATCTCGCCTATGTCTTTGGGCCTTTGTCTGATTGGGTGAGGCTTTCTTATTTCTATTCAAAGCTTTAAAATGGCATCACAACAGTGCCAAAAGGTTAAAAAACTAATCTTGTCTTGTTTTACCATATCTCTAGAATCCAACAAAAGAAACAACACTCAAATTGGATGACCATAGCTCCCAGAAATGGCCCGCAAAGGTGCGCTCCTCAACAGATTACCTACATAAAAATGGCTTTGGCTTGGAAAATATTAAGAATAAACGTGCTCTGAATGTCCTCACATGGCCTCAAGAAGGCCTGGTTTATATAGATCTGAATTTGGTAACCATCTCCCAACTCCCCCCCAAGATTTGGCCTCAAAAAATCTACTAAAAACATCATTTAAAATCACTTAATATAAAATAAAAACCCACTTTTGTAACAAATATTGGGCTAAGCCCCTCTAGTCCGGGCACACGCTACCTCTATAGGGTCATATTGGCTCATATGGCTAAGAGCCAACACCCTAGGGGCTGCGTGTTGGCCCTCTACCCCGCTGGCTCCTGGATTCATGACACTTGCATAGGGCCTGGGCCCGATCAGACAGGATAATCCCCCTTCCGATCGACCCTCTTGGTGGTTGACCCCTAGTCTCATGGTGGCAGTTTATGACCGGATCCCAATAGAATCGAGGCTATTCCCCAACTATTATATCTGCACCATGGCTTGTTGTTTGGTTGGTGTTCATGTGGATGCATGTAACCAGGGCTGGGGGCTAGACCCAAACCCTAACCTCATCCACCTGGAACATTTGGTAAAATTAAATAATAAAATTGTGTTATGGTTTGTAAGTACCACCCGTGGGTGAATTAGCTAGCCCAATCCTACCAAGACTTAGCCTAGATAGAGGTCTAGTGTTCAAAACTTATAGCATCAAAAAATTTTCCAACCAACTTGACCAATAACTGGGTGCCACATGGTATCCCATGCCTACGCCACGTGGCACCACGCCATTGGTCGAAAACATGCCATGTCAATCAACCAATAAATTCTCAATGACCACATTAGCAACCATTGCCATGCCAACACACCTGCCATGTGTCCGTACCTACCACGTAAGTTGTACGAGCATGCCAGTGTCACCCTTGTAGTGGTGACACATGTCACCCCCAGATTGGTCCACATGTCATGTCCACCTCAGCGTCCATACACCCAGTCATCCTACCACATGTCACCTCTAGAATATGCCAATTGTTCCTACAACGTTGGTTGTATGACCATACGTCTTGTATAGTCAGCTGCCACGTGGAACTCTACGGACTATGCAGTCATCATATTTTTTGCCTGTTTGGAAACATGAATAGATCGCCATAATGTGAGAATATGATGTTCATTTGAGCCCATTCAAGTTGCGTTGGATTCATATCAACAAGGCATACACACACATTTGGTTTGAAGCCATTCTGAGAAATTTTATTTTTAGGCCTTTCTGAGCCCCATCAAGCTCTTGGATCCAAATCTGGATCGTAGCTCCCCACTAAAGGACCTTTTGGTCCCCAAAAGGTTACTAACCAGTCATCAAGCTTGGGATAGGTCACCCAACTTGTTCCCTATCTTTGAACTCTGTCATATGAATTTGTCTCGTCAAGATCAACTATAACACAATCGTAACAACTAACACCATATTGTTAGCTATTTGTACCCTGTCACATTTTAATGAAGCCACTATCATCCATGTAGACAACATTACTAATGATAGCATAAAAAATACGACTGCAAATGAGCTAATATGTTTGTAATATTTTCTGACATTAGCTTATCTTCAAGCAAACTGTGATTGATTTTCCATTCTGCAATCATCTCCTCTTCTTGCTTAAGATCAATTATTTGATTTGAAACAATTATAGGTGAGTTTCTTGCTTGAGCCACCTTTATTAATTGTTCCATAGTTTGAAGAGTTTTATTTTCCTTTACATTACAAGCATAAACCACATATTCTTGACCTGCTTTGGTTAAATGATATTGATTCTTTGCCCTGTAGAAGATTTCTTTACGATCATACAAGTAGGGACTACCTAAGACCATTCCACATTCACTTAGTGACAATACATCACATATTACCTCATCCACAAACTTAGATGAAATTGCAAATTTTAATGTGCACTACTTTGTTATGTGCATTTGATGATTGTTGCTTATCCATTTAAGTGTGTAGGGCTTGTGATGTATCTATGTTTTTAATACCAACTGTTTAACCAATTCCTTAGAAATTAAGTTAGATTAATATCCACTATCTATCAATGTGTAAAACTTAGTGTGCCTCATGATGACCCCGATGTGAAACAAGTTACTTATACAATCAAATCCTTCACCAATTTTACCTATCATACCAACCAATGAGACTTTAGATTCATCACCTGAATCTGATCCCAAGTCTATGGGTCGTGTTGCTGCTGCAAATTTTTTCTTCCCTTTCCTTTCTTTGAACCACTTTGGCCTCTTCTTGGGATGAAATTGCCAACAACAGTCCTCATCATGCCCCTTTTTCTTGCAATGCTTGTAAGAGGGATTATCTTCCTTTCTTTCCATGAACTTTCCTTCTTTCCAATCCACTTCCTTTTGTCCTCTTTCCTTGAAGACGATTCTTTTGATACACCAACACTTGTTTTCCCTGCTTCAATGTATGTCGCTTGAACAAGAATCTTATCAAGATTAGTTGGTCCAAACATGAATACAATATTTCAAATATGCGCAGGTAAACCTCCTATATACTTCATAAGAATTTCTTGGGTATGTAAAGGAATATCTAACATCAATGCCATTTTATGAAATCCATCTGTGTATTCTTGCATTGTTTGTCCTTTTCTTAGTTTTAAACCTTGATACTCAATTAAGGCCTTTTCTTTATAAACCAAAGGATAGAATTGATTTCTAAGTGCAGAAATAAAACTTTCCCATGATGGAAATACATTACCCACTTGTTGCATGCCATTTTGCAACTTGCTTTGCCACCAGATGAGTGTTGTGCCTATAAGTCTAATTGATGCCAACTTGATCTGAGTTGCCTCATCCTTGATTTGTTGCACACTGTAGTAAACCTCCATCTGTATGACCCAATTGTCAAGTCTCTCTACATTAACTTCACCATCATACCTTGGTAACTCAAATTTAACATAAAGTTTTAATAAGGGAATTTCATTCGTATGTTTATGGACATGTTTCTTTGCATTGGATTTAGAACTAGAAATTGAAGAAGAAGAAGAAGAAGGAGGTGAAGATGGAGGTGAAGGAGGAATTTGAGGAGGATCTTCTCCTTCTTCAATTTTTCCCTTTGAATATTCACCAAGAACTGGTCTCTTTTGTTCCATGTAATCCTCATACAAAACCTTCATCATCTCCAACATAGCAAAGAAAGATTTTCGAAACTCTTTCTCATCCTGAGAGAGTCCCTCTTCTAATGCCATCTTCTCGATTTGAGAAGTTCTCTTTCTCAATCCAATCAATGGATTATCTTCAAAAATATCACCTTCACCACAAAGTAACTTTTCCCTGGTTAACATGCAAAAGTCAAATCCAAATGTCAACTAGCTCTGATACCACTTGATATGTTAAGATCTTTTACATGACAATGGTTGAGTTATTAAGGATGTGTTGATTAACCAATTAGGAAGATTAATGAAAGAGGAAGAAGTGATAAGAAAACATAAAAACCATATACACATATACAGATATTAAATGAATCATAAACAACAACAAACGATAAACACCAATGTGATAACGGAGTTTGGAAATCTCGACTACGTCTCCGAGCCTTTGTCTCAGTGTGTGATGATTTTTTATTTCTATTCAAAGATTTAAAATGGAATCACAACAGTTCCAAAAGGTTAAAAAACTGATCTGGTCTTGTTCTACCATATCTCTAGAACCCAACAAAATAAACGACACTCAAATCGGATGACTGGAGCTCCCAGAAATGGCCCACAAAGGTGAGCTCCTCAACAACTTCCCTACATAAAAATGGATTTGGCTTGGAAAATATTTAGCATAAACCTTTCTGAATGTCCTCCCATGGCCTCAAGATGGCCTTGTTTATATAGATATGAAGTTGGTAACCATCTCCCAACTTCCCCCCAAGATATGGCCTAAAAAAGGGCCCAATATCCCTCAATATTGGTCAAAAATCTCCAAATCTACTAAAAAAATAATTTAAAATCACTTAATATAAAGTAAAATCCCACTTTTGTAACAAATATTATGTTAATCCCCTATTGTTCGGGCACACGCCCCCTCTAAAGGGCCATATTGGCTCATATGGCCAAGCGCCAACCACCTAGAGGCTGTGCGCTAACCCTCTACCATGCTCGCTCTTGGATTCATGGCACTTGCATAGGACCTTGGTCTGATCAGATGGGATAAGCCCCCACCGATCAACACTCTTGGTCGTTGAACCTTGGTCTTGTGGTGGTAGGATATGAGTGGATCTCAATAGAATTGGGGCTAGTCCCCAACTATTATATCCACACTGTGGCTTGTTGTTTGACTGGTGGTCATGTGGATGCATGTAACTGGGGATGAGGGCTAGACCCCAATGCTAACCTCATCCTCCCGGAACCTTTGGTAAACTTAAATAATAAAATTGTGCTATGGTTTGTAAGTACCACCCATGGGCGTCCTGGTTAGCCCAGCCCTACCAAGACTTAGCCCAGACAGAGGTCCAGTGTTCGAACCTTGTTGCGTCTAAAATTTTTCCAACCAACTAGACCAATAATTGGGTGCCATGTGGCAGCCCATGTCTGGGCCACGTGACACCACGCCATTGGTCGAAAACATGCCACATCAATCAACCAATAAATTCCTAGTAACCATGTCATCAACCACTATCACATTAGCACAGCTGCCTTGTGTCCGTACCTTCCATGTAAGTTGTACGACTATGCCACATTTCACCCTTGCAATGGTGACATGTGTCACCCCCAGATTGGTCCACATGCCCTATCCAAGTCAATGTTCGTACACCTAGTCAACCCACCACATGTCACCTCTAGAAGATTCCAACTGTGCCATCCATGTCAGTTGTACGGTTGTATGACCTGTACAGTCATCTTCCACGTGGCACTGTATGAAATGTACGGACTGTACAATCATCATTTTTTTCCTACTTGGAAAAACGAATAGATCGCCATAATTTGAGCATATGACGTCTGTTTTCTACCCATTCAAGTTGCATTAGGTTCGTATCGACGAGGCCTACACACACATTTGTTTTGAATAGGCCTTTTTGAGCCCCATCAAGCTCCCAGATCCAAATATGGATCAAGGAGAATGTCTTGTCATAGTATATTGATAAAGTATGTATTTTCATTGTTGTATATGATGCATAGATGATGTCATGCATAGAGGAAGATGGATCAATGTGTTGACATCGATATATGATGCATAGTTGGATTGACATAAATATGACTCATTATTGTCTTATCATGGTTGATAGGGAGTACAAATGGATGAACTCCAAAGTGGTCCCCTTATGGTGAAATCCCTCATGGGAAGACACTTTGTGGTTGAGTTATCCTAGAAGTATGGTTAGAGAACCCATTCTTAATTGTGGAATAATGAGATGAATATCAATGAATTTGTCATTGAAACTATCCTAGATGGATAGTGTTTGTCATTCCATTTCCGGTGGTATGTGGAACATCTCATAACTCCTCACGGTTTGCAAGTTATGGCCTTATGAAGTTGGAGGACCCTCATATGATGGTTACAAGCCCCAAAAGGTAAAGGAGTCAAAATGCTTACAAAGAATAAATTATTTAAATAATAAAGTGAAGTTATATAGTCAAATAGGATTATTTAAATAATAAAGTAAATGGAGAAATTTCTAATTATGGAAATTGGTTATAAGAGGGCTAACCCCAAAATAAGGAAAGAGGGTTAAATGGACAAGCGACCATGTGAACAAAGTGGCTATGTGGATAGGTTGGATGCTTCTAAGGAAACTTCTTAGATAGTATAAATAAGAGGCAAGGGTCTCTTGTAAAAGGCTCTCTCTTAAGCATATATTGAAGATCTATTCTGAGGAAGAGAGTGATTGGAGGATCTCATGGATGCATCAAAGTTTCCATAAGTTTGATATCTTGATGGCAAAAGTTTTGGAAGTTCAAAAACCCTAGTTTCAGAAGGAGTACGTGAGCACCAGTGGGCCAGAGCACATACATACGTAGGCTATATTTATGAAGGGTGCGTACACATGCGGGTTGAAGAAGGTTAGAGTGCATACAATTGAAGAAGGTCATGAAGAATTGAGTGTGAGATGATGCCAAGTTCTTGAAGTCTTAAGCAAGTTCTAGATCTGCATTCTATGGGCTCAAATCTGCCATAGAAATTCTGGTATGGTTACATATTTGTCCTGATGGATACTTTTTCTCATTGTATGGTAAAGGCTTAAGGAATTCTTGGTATGGTTGTTGTGATATGGTTTATGTTGGTTGATTGATTGAGTGAGCAACACTCTTATGTTTTAGTAGTGATATGGTTTCCATAGTATGCTGGTTTCTTATACATGATTAAGTAGCATTCATATTGTATGATTGAGAAGCATGAGTAAGTTGTTGGAGAGCATAGATGTGTTGTGATTGGTTATGGTACATATTGGACAATGAAAGACAAAAGTGGATGTAATTGAAGCCTGTAGAGGATTTGAGTTTTCAAGAAGAGAAAACCCTAGTTTTTCAGAAGGCATACGTAGGTTGCATTACAGATAGCCCGCGTACATATGTAGGTTACACTATTGGTAGGGCACGCACATACACTTGATGCACTACTGACAGGTCATATACCTGTTGACATATTGGTATATGTTGAGGATTGAATCCTCTTCTTAGTTGGTGCTGAGTTGTGTAAGTTGAGTCTTGCATTGTAGAGCTGGTGCTCTTGTGGAGTTTTAACTCTATTTAGTTGTTGTTGATAAACCCAAGGATTGTAGTCCATAATAAAAAGAAAATTGTACATACATATTTTTTTATTTGTGTTCTTTATGGTGATGGGTTGTTGATGATATATGATGCTGTTATGTTTTGTTGATATATGTTCACATAAAACTGGTTATAAATGACAATAATAAGTGATGAGTAAATGGTGATTTCTAACTAAGGATTTTTTGTGAAGGGAAGTTTTAAAAAGAGCCCTACACTGATTCACCCCCCCCCCTCCCTTAGTGTGGTCAGTGTGTCCAACAGTTGGTATCAGATAAGGCCTTCACTATAAGCCTTAACAATCTTGGAGGAGATCCATGGACACACAAATGGATGATGAAGTTCCAATCCTTGATGAGGAAAATTATTCAACATGGAGAATAGAAATGAAAGTGCATTTGAAGGAAAAACTGAGCAGGTGTTTGGAAAGAATCTATTGGTAGATCAGTTCCCTTGAAGAATAAGTTAATGTTTGTAGCTCAAACATAAGAAAAGAAGAATAATGCATTGGCTCTCAATACCATTCTCAATGGACTCTCAAGTTCTATCAAAGTGAGAATGGGACAATGCACTTTCGCCAAGGATCTATGGCTAAAGATAGACAAGACATAGCAAGGAAAAAAGGAAGACACTAAAGACAACTCCATCAAGAACAATGAAGGTAAATAATCTCCACAATCCTCTGATTGCAATAATTCTAAATGTGATGATGTTTAATGTTTCTCTACATGTGAAGAAGAAGATATTGAAATAGTTTGTGTAGAATCAGATGATGATTATCCCATGGAAGAAGTTGAAGCAGAACTTTCAAAGCTTAAAAAGAAAGTTGATTGGGGTCTATATGAATACAAATATGACCATACTTATTTAGACTATAGCTATCTTTAGGAGAAAACTAAAAGGTTTCTTGAAAATAATCAAAAGCATATTTTGAAACTAAAGAAAATGCTCAAGAAACAAGAAGAAAGTAAAAGGTATCAATTAGAGGAAAAAGAAGAAGAGATCAAAAGACTAAAAAAAGAAATAGAAGAAAATAAGAAGGTAGATGATGATATTAGCAAAAGTATTGAAGTTAATATCCATCTCAAGACCCAAATTGAAGAAGCCAAAAGGGTAGAGGAACTACTAAAGAATCAAGTAAATGAAAAGGAAGAGTCATTTCATAAGTTGGAAGCTGAAGTTGTTGATCTTAGAAAGAAAGTAGAGAAGTCAAACAAATTATTGAATAGCTCAACAATATTGAATGAGATTTTGGATATTCAAATATCACCAAATGATAAATTAGGTCTTCGATACAACAAAAAGGCTACACATGTTGAAGCAAGCACCTCAAAGAAGAATGAGTTAAGTCCCTCACTCTCAAAGGATGGAAATAATGTTATAAGTCAACCATCTACTCAAGGCAAGGAAAGTTTCAAAAGAACAAAGCAAGGAAGAAATCAATAAGCCATATTTACACCTCAAAGAAGAGAGACACCTTCAAGATGGACACCAAAGCAAAGGTATGAATTTTTTTTCATGGTCACTCTTACTCATGTAATGAATATGGTCACAAACCTTTGGAATGTAGATATTATGAAAGGAGAGATAATGAGAGATTTCATAACACCATAAGGTGTTGGAGATGTAATCAAGGAGGACACATTGCTTCTCATTGTCACAGCATGAGATGCTACAGTTGTAGTGGGTTTGACCACAAATCCTAGGATTGATGTAACACAAGAAGACAGTCCATGAGAAGTGCTTCATATAGCATGACTAGAAGAAAACATGAAGTTAGGAATGGAGAAATTTTTGAAAAGATGGAAGCTCAAAGTTCAAGTTTTGAGAAGTTGGGACACCTTCAAAAGTGGGAAAAGAAGACTCGACAACCAGAACAGAATGACATCCTTAAGGGAATCTCAAGTTTGACATCTTCAAAATAATACGTGGGTTACAATGATAACAATCATGTACATACATGAGATGACCTATGAATAGGTTTCATACATACAAGTATGATGGTAAAATGCTTGAGAAAATGGCTATGCATATGAGTTGCAACATCGTATGATGGTAAAAATTTGTGTTGCAGTGCCTGCCATGGTTTGTTGGAGGTTATCATGATTACATGTTGGCATACATAATTGTTGTATGTATATTGGTGACATATGATTGAGTAATTGGATTCATGGTACTAACCCTAGAGTGTGGATTGAAACATTTTTATGTTGCGGAACAATGCTGGTTGTGACAGTGAAGTTCTGGCACATTGGTTATGAGATATATCATGATGATTCTAGCTAGAGATATCATTGATCTATTGAGGCACACTTCTAGTACATGAAGTTTTGAATGATTAGTATTTGTTGAAGTGAATGGTGGTTGAGTTATATTTATTAGGATACATGGTTGATATATATTTGAGTTCCATTGACATATCTGATGATTTATTGATTGAAGTATATTTGTTGGATATCTTGGTGCATGAATTTGGCATGTGGTTAAGCTACATATTGGGACATGTAGTTGATGAGTTGATGATGTGGTCATGTTGTACACCATTGATGAGTTATATCTTGATCTATAGTTGATGCATGTTTGGTACACTTTTGGTACATTGTTAGAGGCACGTTCTAGAAGTATGATTGGCACATGGGTTATGGTTCATATGCCATACATGCATGTGAACACATCTTGATTGTAGTTCATCTTTTGATGTTTGGTGCATGGTTGATGCACTTGCTTGGTCCAATGAATGATACATGTTTATTGCAATGTTGATTCACTCATAGATGGTATATGTATGTGGGGGATAGTACTTGGCTAAAGTAAATCGTTAGTATTACTTGTTTTAGCATATACTTTGGTACATGATGTATGGGATGATATAGTTGAGACACTTGTTATGATACTTGATGGTTGAGATACATGATTGTGACACTTGTTTCATGGTAGAGGCATATCACGAGTGATATGACACATATTTGAGGCACATGGTTGGCATGTTGGTAGAGGCATATGGTTGGTACACAATTGACACATGTTCTTGGCATATGGTTGATACACTCAACTGATGATATCTTATGGTATATTGTATGGTATTAATGTACATGGTTGATGTACATAGGTGTTGTGCATGGTTGGAACACAATATGGAAAATGATGTACATGGTTGATGTACATGGGTGTTGTGCATGGTTGACACACAATATGGCACATGATGTACTTGGTTGATGGTTTTTTCATGATTCTCTATTCATTATCAACATATATGTTTCTTCATGATGTATGGTATGGCACGAGTTTTATGCATGGACAGGTCCAAGGATCGTCATAGAAAGAGCGGATCATTCTTGAGCAGTTGATCCATGTTCTGATTGAGTAGTAGCATTTGCAACAAAAACATATTGCAATGGTAGATTATTTTTCATATTGCAGAGAATATAGGGGGAGACATACCCATAGGGGGATTCATTCTTCTTCCTATGATTCTAGGAGGAGATATTTATCAGATGCAAAGATAAATACTTGAAACAAAAAAATCCATATACTTGGAGAAAGAGAAAAGAGGCATGGTTCCAAGGGGATCTATGGTCACAGGGGGAGCATGAGCGACATATCTTCAGCATTACATCAGAGTGATATCCCTTGTTCAAAAGGGGAGAGATTATTTAGAGGAAGATCAAGGCATCCAAGCAGGCGGAGAAGCCCCAAGGAGAGTTCAAGAAGGGGGAGCAGCGCAAAGGCGAGAAGGACCCTTTTTCATTGATGTCAAAGGGGGAGAGATATTCACATTGATGTGATGACTATTTATGAAGAGTGATGCATTCTACATGTTTCCATCAATGATTGGTGTTCACATCAATGTTGGTATTTCCATCAATTCCAAAGGGGGAGATTGTTGGATCATGTTATAATTGATGTCAAAGGATTGATGTCAATTGATGTCAAAGGAACAATGTATTGTCATAGTATATTGATGAAGTATGTATTGTCATTGTTGTATATGATGCATAGATGATGTCATGCATAGAAGAAGATGGATCAATGTGTTGACATTTATATATGATGCATAGTTGGATTGACGTAAAGAGGACTCRTTATTGTCTTATCATGGTTGATAGGGAGTACAAATGGATGAACTCCAAAGTGGTCCCCTTATGGTGAAATCCCTCACAGGAAGATGCTTTGTGGTTGAGTTATCCTAGAAGTATGGTYAGAGAACCCATGCTTAATTTTGGAATAATGAGATTAATATCAGTGAATTTTTCAAGGAAACTATCCTATATGGATAGTTCTTGTCATTCCATTTCCAGTGGTATGTGGAACATCATAGAACTCCTCACGATTTGAATGTTATGGACTTACGAAGTTAGAGGACCCTCATATGATGKCTAGAAGCCCTAAAAGGTCAAAGAAGTCAAAATTCTTACAAAGAAGAAATTATTTAAATAATAAAGTGAAGTGAAAAAGTCAAAGATGATTATTTAAATAATAAAGTAAATGGATAACTTTCTAATTATGGAAAGTGGTTATAATAGGGTTAACCCCAAAACAAGGAAAGAGGGTTAAATGGACAAGTGACCATGTCAACAAAGTGGCTATGTGGATAGAGTTGGATAAAGGTCGCCATGTGGAAAAAATGGTTATGTGGATAAAGTGGATATGTGGACAAAGTGGCCCAGTGGATGCTTATAAGGAAGCTACGTGGAGAGTATAAATAAGAGGCAAGGGTATATTGTAAAAAGATCTCTCTTAAGCATATATTGAAGATCTATTCTGAGGAAGAGAGTAATTGGAGGATATCATGGATGCATAAAAATTTTTGTAAGTCTGAGATCTTGATGATGAAAGTTTCAGAAGTTTAGAAACCCTAGTTTCTGAAGGAGTATGCGAGTAGCAGTGGGCCAGAGCACGTACATACACGGGCTACAGTGAGGAAGGGAACACACAGACATGGGCTAAAGGAGGTCAGAGTGTGTAAATTTTAAGAAAGTCATGAAGACTTGAGTGTGAGTTGATGCCAAGTTCTTGAAGTTTGAAGCAAGTTCTAGATCTTCATTCTATGGGCTCAGACTTGCCATAGAAATTCGGGTATGGTTACATAGTTGTATTGATGGATACTTTTGATCATTGTATGGTAAATGATTAAGGAATTCTTGGTATGGATGTTGTGATATGGTTTATGTTGGTTGATTGATAGAGTGAGAAACACTCTTATGTTTCAGTACTGATATGGTTTTTGTAATGACCCTTTTCTTATTACTATGAATAATTTCATAAATGAACCTAAACATGGGCTAAATTATAATTAATTATTATATAACCTTAATTGATTACAAGTTATTAATTAATTGTTGTGATTATACTTAGCTAAAGTATGATTAAATCCTTGATTAGGGGTTAAGAAATGAGTAATTATTAAATAAGACATTAAATGATTAATTATTAAATTAGTGGTTAGTGATTAATTGATTATTAATTAAAGTAATTGATTAATGTATTAACAAAGGGGAAAATAAAATATAAGTTTAAATGGGTTATGTATCCCATAAGGGATAACGTAACCCATACGTAAAATGAACATTAATTAAAGGATAAGACTATTAAAGAGACATAAATGTATGGATAAGGTTTGGTGAGGAGGGAAGGTTCGGGAAGGTGAAGGAGGCATAAGGGAGGAGGAGGATGGATTTTGGGGGGATTCTCATTCATGCAGTTACGGGAGGAGATTTTGGGAGTTGAGACAGAGTTAGAACAGTGTTGGGATTTACAGTGCACATCGGGGCTGAGGGGTTTTGGGCTCGGAGGGCTAGGACGTCCGTAGATGTCCTAGGGCCAGGCGTACTGGTCGGCAGGGTGGTGGTTTTGGGGTGTTCAAGCGAAGATTCAAGCTTAGCATCAGTGACAGGTATTTTCAATTTCAAAATTGTGAAGTGTTTACTCAATTTTAACTTGTATGCAAATTATTATGTAGATTTAAATTGTTATGCAAATTGTTTTGGAAAATGTTATTTTATTTATTAAAATCGGGGATTTAATATGCTAGAGTAGGCAAATTGTTAGTAAGTTTCAAAATTCCGCTCTGATTTAATTTATAGTAGCTTAAATGAAATCCTGGCTGTTACATCTGGTATCAGAGCCTGGTTCAAATCTGGAACCGAGGGCCTAAATAAGGGGAAGTTGTTTATTCTTTTGAGAAACTCTAGCCATGCTTGACCTGCACATAAAATATAGAAACATTAAAAAAAAATAATAATAAATAAATAAAACGAATAAATGCATTATAAATTTACCGAAGTAAAATTATTAGTAACTTATTTGGGTTTGGCTGGAATGGGATTGAATTATTCGATGAATATGAAGGAAATACGGGTTTTCATTTTGCATTTATTTATTGCTTATTCTTCCATTGTTTATTTTTTTGAATTACAAACTA